>WKFP01015551.1:188024-254085 GCA_011057875.1 Pterocles orientalis | reverse complement strand
GGGAGTGTAGTGAGAGAACAAGGGGTAACGGGTATAAGCTAAAAGAGGGTAAATTTAGACTAGACATTAGGAAGAAATTTTTCACTGTGAGGGTGGTGAGAC
Organism: Pterocles orientalis; assembly: GCA_011057875.1. Lineage (NCBI taxonomy): Eukaryota > Metazoa > Chordata > Aves > Pterocliformes > Pteroclidae > Pterocles > Pterocles orientalis. The sequence continues at coordinate 253,983 of WKFP01015551.1, read as the reverse complement.
ACTGGAACAGGTTGCCCAGGGAAGCTGTGGATGCCCCATCCCTGGAGGTGTTCAAGGCCAGGCTGGATGAGGCTTTGGGCAACCTGGTCTAGTGGAGGGTGTCCCTGCCCATGGCAGGGGTGTTGGAACTTGATGATCTTTGTGGTCCTTTCCAACCCAAACCATTCTATGATTCTATGATTCTATGACTAGCTTTGATCCAGCCTGCGAGAAGCCAGCAGCCTACAGAGCAGTATGGCTGTGCCCACACTCCAGGACCATTGGCCTGAGCCTGTTCCATGCCATCCTCATGGTCCTGATCATTGCTGCCAATTTTTGGTGGCAAATTATGCACAAAACTAAAAGGCATAGTGCACACCCTTTTTTTGGTGTGCTTTTCCTGTCCTAGCACAGGGCTTAAAGGCATGCAGTGACCTCCTGGGATTGCATATGGTGAGAGAAGCCACATGTGGTGCAATGTATATTTGTGCTGCCTGTTTGTAAAGATCTTGGGATTGAAATATCCTGTCAGCTCTGCTCAAGTTTCACTTGCCCCATCTCAGAGCAAACTAGCACATCTACATCCCAAACGATGAACAACACGACAAGGTCCCTGCAGCAAAGCAGGCATTATGACAATCAGAATATTTGCTCCAAAACACTCTCCAGTAGTAGAGGAAATGATGCTACAGAAGTTCATCTGTGTGCTTTTGTTTCTCCCATACTAGTCCATTCTGTAACTAGGTCCTCAAGAGTTCTTTTTCTTCTTGCTTCTCAAATCTCCACTCAAAACCTAGAATTTGTGGCCACTAGGCTGTTATCTCCGGAGCTGGAAGCCATGTGTTGTCCTTCCTGGGTGTCTTCCACAGTTGGATACTATAATCAGGATCTATTATGGATTTATTTCTTACAAAGAACAACCACTTCTCATGGTTAACTCTACCTCTTGGTCCACTGCATGAGACAATTCAGATTCCCATGTCTCAGACAGAAAAGAAATTCTTGCAAAAGAATTAGGAGATGGTTTAGCAGACAGGATTTCTTAGAAATAATTCTTCCTACATATAGTAGGCCACAACATGGGCAAAATGTGTCATTACAAAGTTATTACTGGGTCATGAGAAACCCTCTGAAAATCTTAGGGCAATCTATGTGAAAATGTTCTGAAACATCTGAAGATAACATTCAAACATCAGACAAAAGAAGTACATAGATGAAACAAAGAAGAAAGAAGGAGCAAACCCTAGCTTTTTCATACATGAACCTTTGTCTATGCAGCAAATGGAGATTCAGGCTCCTATTGTCCAAAGCAGTGAAACATCCCAGAAGATGCACCTTCATAAAATACCACTTTGCTGGAGTCATACAGTCTTCTCTACGAAACAGCCCCAAGTGACCACTGAATGCCTGGGAGTGTGGAGCTGCCAGTGCTGCACCCTCAGCTGCGCAGGGGGACATGCTGCAGGCCCCGGGTTCATCAGACAGAGGAGTTCCTCTCACTGAATTTCCTCAACAAAATCTGAATTATCAATGTGCACCAGAAGAACCATGTTGAACAGTCTTTGGCTGTGGGAACACCTTATGCACATCAACAAGTGCTCCAGCAAAACAAAGGTAGCCAGGCTACAACACTCCTTTTTTCCTACTCAGATGCAGATCTCAGTAGTTCTCCTCTACTTTACGTGCCATGAAGTGTACAATCCCAGTACAACTGCATTATGCCTGCCTGCTGCTTATGCTTTTGCACTGCAGTCAAGCCCACTCCCATGCAAGAGCCCGTGAAGCTCTCTGTGCATGGAGGAGCAAGAAAAGCCGTGTCTCCTCAGCCAGCACCTCAGGAGAAACATCAGGGCCCTGCTGAGTCATCAATCACAGAAACCACCAGCAGAGATGTTCCAGCCCTGTCATACTAATTGATCCAGCTGTTAAGAATACCAGAGACGAGTATTTTGAAAGTTTTATTTGTCACTATTTCCAGATGTCAAAGTAATTATTAACATAGATGTTAGTGGTATCTGAGATGCCTGCAGTGAGGTTGCGGTGACCCATATAGAAAGTCTCAGTTCACATTCCTGTGGTCTGAGACTTCAGATCAGTCCTATTAGCAGATATAATTTGTATGTTTAATAAGTGTTTATTTGTTTCTAACTGTACTTTAAGCTCCAGCTAAGGTGGGGAAAAAGGAGAAAAGTAAAAAAAGTGAGTGGGATCAGTAGAAGTACTGAAAAATTGAAATAGTGAGAATGGTAAACTCAAATTTTAAATGAATGGAATTTTTAAATTTTCTTTTTTAGACCATATAAAGCTTAACATGGCTATCACCAGGTGATTGGGCTTGTACATGCTCATGGCAGAACAGAACAGGATGTACAACACTAAGGAAACCCTAAATTTGAGTTGTGCTGCTACAAACAACTGCAAAAAAATTTACTGTTTGTTCCTTATGAATATACATGTGTACCTTCCAGCAGGCAATGTTCTTATGCTCTTCCAATGAAGCAAGAGGCATAATCAAAGCACAGCCTGTGTGCCCCTTGTTTTATCCATCAAATTCATATGGCATCTGCTGGCTGACATGGAATTCTACTTGTGATGGGTTTGCCCTTGGCTGAGGGCAACCCACACACCCGTTCGCTCAATACCACCCAAGGATGGGGGAGAGGATTAAAAGGGTAAAGGGAAAACAGGACTTGTGGGTTGAGATAAGAACAATTTAATAACTGAACTACAATAATATTGAAATTAATAGCATATACCAATATATGAATGAGTGATACACAGTGATACTGCCCCCCCACCTGATGACCAAGACTCAGCCTGCTCCCTGCTAACGATCCCAGAGCAGAGAGAGTCCCAAAACCACACTCACAAAACGGAGATAACAGTCCCAGCGTCCCAGACCGAGAGCTGCCCCAGGGGGGGTAGAAGAGAGGGAGGAGAGGGCTTGGAAGAGCGACCACCTGGAGAGAGATGACCCGGAGCAAAAGAGATCCAGAACAAAAAGGGCCGATCTTCCTGATGGTCCTCACCTATATACTGAGCATGACGTATATGTTATGGAATAGATTATTGGCCACTTTGGGTCTCAACCCCAAACGTAAGATCAAATCCTGGGCTAATAACTGGGGCTGTGCTCCCTCACAGCTTCTCCTGTTTGCAGACAGCCAGAGAAGCTGAAAGACCTTGACAGCCACATAAACCAGCTTTCTTCTGAGCACAAATCCAAAGCACAGCCTCCTGCTAGCTATTATGAAGAAAGCTAACTCTGTCTCAGCTTAACCCAGGACATCTACTAATTCTAATTCTAATAATTTTGTACAGATTTTCAATGGTGGTGACAGACCTTGATTTCTGGACAGGTAGAGTAGAGCAGAAGACATGGATCTGAACATCCATATGTGGGTCACCCTCATATTCATAAGCATCTTGTCACCAGCTTTGCATTCTCCATTCATCAAGACCTTTAAGATCACTCAGTCATCATCACCATTTTGTGATGACAATGACAGCTCATAGAAAACCTCAAACCCCAATTTGGCTTCAGAAAAGTTAAAAGATCAAGCTGGCCCTTCATCCCCGTTCCAGGACATGAAAAAAACAAAACACAAGAAGCCCCAAGACAAACTGCTGTAGACCAGGAGATTCCTCTTCAGCCAGTCCTGAACTCACAGGACTGAGTAAACCTATTTCACAGCTCTTTGTTTTTAGGAGGAGGAGGAGGAGACTGGCTTAAGGCTTCCTGGCAATGTAGCCACAAGTGAATCAACTACCCCAAAGTTTTAAGAGAAAAGGTTATAGCTAATATTCCCCTAATCACAACAAAATGGAAGAGAAGTGATGGGAAACTTAGCAAGTCTTCAATAGTAAATTACCATTATAGCAGCATAAGTGACCAGAACAGAATTAAGAAACTAAATAATTTATTGTGTATACTAGATTAAAATATGAAATATGTCAGGAAATTCAATGAAGATTAATCTTTCTAAATAATTTGCTTCATTTTGATACCTATTACATGTTCATTTATCATACTAGCTTGTACCACCAGTGATTTCATTGCCTGTCATTAATAAAACAGTAACTGAAAAATCAATAAACTGATATTCTGGAAAGAATATTATTATGTGATTAAGCTCTAAGTACATGAAAGAGAAATGAAACCTATGAAGTAACAATGGTAGGAAATTTGCAACTACAGTATCTTTAGCAACTGACTTTTCACTGGCAATCTAGAGGAAGACTTGGTTAATTATATGCTAATCTTATGTAATATTCTCTCAAAAGTAGCACTTTATTTTTACATCTCAACCTGATTTTCAAGGAAGACATACAAAAGGGATATAGGTCAGAGTTTATTTTCTAGGTGTGCCCATAGCAAATACATGACAGTTAACATTCTTTGGTCTCCTGAGATGGTAATTTCTTCTTGAGAAACACTTGGAGGTATACAACAGTTCTCTCCATGATAATTTACCAAGACTTTTTTTTTCTTCTACATCTAGCTATTGTAGAACGATAGTTGCAAACTTCTTGCAAATGCTTTTTGTAGTCTCTAAGAAGTTGTCAACAGAAGCTCTTTACACATCTCATGATGACCTCTTGTTGATCTGTGAGAAACAATGGATAGTTCAAACTCTATCACTTTTGCTCATTCACTGAAACTGCAAAGTAGCATGGAAATAAGTAAGGATGAAGCAAAAATACCACCTATTATTGTTTTATTTTTTCTTCCAGCACCCATTTAGTAAGTGAGCTAGTTCTAAAGTACAGTAAATACCATGTGAAGAACATATGCTACGCACAAATTTACCAAATATGACTACCTCTGTCACTACCTTAATTTAACTATAAGAAATCACAAATAAATTAATACTAATAAAATGTTTAAAATTAAATATTACTCTGTTTTTTGTTAGATTTGTAAACAATGGAAAGAAATATTTCATACATGGGATTTTTTGATGGCAACTAGACAGAAAATACGCAGCAGTAGGAATGATTAAAATCTTCCACTTAAATTGTTAAGCTGTTTTTGTGGAAACTTAAGCAAATTAAGTGTCTGTGTTTGGAAGAGCTCCAGTAACCCAACACAATCACACAATCACATTTAGAGCTCTCTAGGTACCACATGACTGCATTGCTGCATGCTGGCTTCACACACAAAATACTGCAGTGAAAAAAATCAAGAGAACAGGCAAACTGCTTTTATACCTCTAGATAGATACAAAATTCAAGTTCCATCTTACTCCACTTCTGGGAAGATAATTTATCTTCTTTCAGATCTCAATCGCAGGCAAAAAAACAACTAATGAACAGCATAACAAAATGGTGATATGAAAATAACCAAATAAAACCTACAATTTGTAATTTAGGGTGGGCAGCATTTCGGATGGGGATTATAGTTACTTTAATCCTATAGAACTAGTTTAAGCCATCTGCACATTAAAAACACTAAAAGCACTGAGAAAATACCTTCCTAATAAAGTCCTGAAAAGATTCCATCTGCTGGGTACAAGACGAGAAAGATTTTACTGTTTATCACTTTGACTCAACATTTAGGTATCTCCATTTGGTTCTGAGATGAGACAGTGAAGGAAAAAAAAAAAAGCAAACTTACCCAGCTTTGGCTACAAGTCTGGTTCCATTATGTTATGGTGATTATAGCACTGGAAAAAAAAAAAGGGGGGAGGGGGCAAAAAACCCCAAACCAAACAAAAAAACCCCCAAGCCCTGAGAGATTAAAAGAAGTAAAAGCAAGAAGACCACATAGTTTCAAAAAATGTGGTTTGAAAATTCTTTCCTAATAAGCCAAAATTTGTGGCTGCCTGTGGCTGAAGAAACCTAACAAGACATGTTCTTGCTGGCCTTTACAGATGGATGGGGCCATGCATAGTCCAAACTCAACAGTATCCACTTAGGTAAACACAGCAACCATTCATGGGTTTTATAACATTTTCTACAGTTTTCTGAAATTTTCTAATGATCAGAACATCCAAGATTGACTACCTTCTAATTAACAACAACATGAAATTTTGACAGTAATCAAATGAGAACAAACTTTATTTGTGTCTGCAGATCCTCAGCTAAGATAAACCTTTGTATCTCTGTTGACTTCAGAGTCATTATTTGTATGGCATTTAAAAACACTATCAATAGGTCATAACAGTTTTAGGACACAGCTGTTAATATTCTCACCACACATACATCCCTCAAATTTAACTCGGTGGGCTAAATATAATTGTCAAAGGAATCTCAAACTGATTTGGTGTTTAACTGTGATATGAACTGATTCAACTCCACAGTTCAGATCCTATCCTTGAAATTCTGAAAGGAGATCTATAAGAAAGGCCGATGATTAAATTCTACTACAACTGTAGTGGAAGAAAACGCAGAGTACTAACAAAAGTAAAAAAGTAAGGCTATGCCAGTTATAGCAGGCATCCAAGACAATTTCTGACAAATTGTCAACCTTCCCACAGCTCCTTTACAAATCACATACAGTTTTAACATCAAACTTAAAGCTTATTAGATGCAGAAGAACCTAGTACACAGGCTTTATGCATCAAACATTTAAAGCCTTTTAAAACTTTTTTAACACCTTCTTTGACCACTCCAATATTTTCCCACAGGGAAAAGAATATGAGAAGGGTGAAATCTTTCTGTCTGTATAAATCCTTCCTCTCTCATCAAAGAACACACAATCACTCTGGTTGGAAGGGATGTCAGAAGTCCAACCTCCTGCTCAAAGCAGGGTCAATATTGAATTCAGATCAGAATGCTCTGGGCTTTGTTTAGTTAGGTTTCTAAAACCTCCTGAGATGGAGATACCACAACCTCTCTGGGAAACCTGTTCTACTACTTCATTTCCCCTCCTTGTAACTTTTTTCCTTATATTCAGTTTCCTTATATTCCTCGTTTTAGTTTACAATCACTGTCTCCTGGTGTGCATCTCAGCAAAGAGTGTGACTCTGTCCTCTCAGTAACCTTCTCCCCAGCATTGGAAGGCTAACATTTGGTTCCCAAAAAGCCACCTCTTCTCCAAGCTGAATAAATCCAACTCCCTTATCCCCTCATGCCAGAGACTGTAGTCCAGCCCCTGACCACCTCAGTGACCCTTGCTGTATTGAGGTTTACAGACATCTTTGTTATGCTGGGGGCTCAAAACTGAATGCAGTTGTCCCACAGACTCTACAGGAGACACCACACAAAAGACAAAATACCATAAGTTCAGTTGATCAAATACCCCCCAGGGATCATGGGACCCTCCCTTTCTGCCATTTTGACAGTCATGGACAATCGAGACAGAAAGCTGCAAAATTATCTAAAGCTGTCAAAGTTAGTAATTCATGCTCTTCAGTAGGCCAGTACAGGTACTTTGGCTCATTGTAATCTGCCTAAACTTTATTTTGCATTTATGAATCTCCAAAAGGCCACCTGTATCAATTAAATCAGAAAGAGCTTTCTGTTTTCTGTTAGTGCTTTTTAAAAATACGTATACATAATTTTCTTAATAAGGCAGTACACAGAGACAAAATATAGCTTTTACTTGTTCTTTGACACTTAGAGTATTAGTACGCTTGAACAGCTAAGCCAAGATAGTCCAAAATATCTGCCACTTAGACCTCTAAACGGATATCAAAAAGGTATTTAGTAGCTTCAGGTCAGTACCTGGAGTACTTTCATTTGTACAAAAAATTTATTGTATGGGTAGAAGACGTTTGTATTAAATAATAAAGCAGTGCAGGGGAAACCTTCCTTCTTCCCCTCACAAAAATCAGAGAAAGGTCTCAAAGTAGTTTGTTGGATTCATTTTATCCTTGCACATTCTTTCATGAGTTGTAGAGACCTTAATTTTACCCAGATTAATTGCACATAGATTTAGTCTTGCTTTCCCATTTTCAGTTTGACAGGTAGCTTACCACAAGATGAGGAGATCTGAATGACTGTAATGCTCATATGGGTCAGAGAAAAAAGTGTAGTTAGATGGAAAGTTCCTCTGAGATATTGCTGAGGACAAGAACAATATCTGACCTTCTCAATTAGCATAAAACTCTTCACTTCTGATGGCACTGGTGTGTATTTACCATCTGTTTCACCAGAGGGAACTGCTTGATTCAAGAGTATGCAACAGCCTGTATGTTTTTAGGCCATTCAGCTCTTTCTTAAGTCCTGTATTTTAAATGTATTTCCAGAGATGCCTGAAAACTGTCCTCCAACATTCGTCTAATGAAAAATCATAAAAAAGGAGGACAAGTGGGACATTTCTTATTTCACTCAAGGTTTCAATTGCGTAGAGAACCACTGGTCACTCATGTCTTTATGCATGCGAGAAACAACATAATCACACTCATTACAACATCCATTTCATTATTTAAAAAATGTCTGAACAACAATTGCATTTACTAAGGTTGATTTTAATTTCTATTTCCCAAACAGAGGGTTGATGTAGCTGATGAACTGTGTGGAAACAGGTTGCCCATGCCAGATTTACCACAAATGCTCAGTTAAAGTTGTAAGGGACTCCAGGTCCTACACTACTCCATTTTTACAGCTAAGTGTTGGATTTATTATCCAGAGTTACTTACCTGGAAACCAATGACTACACAAAATTGATTCAGTAAAATTCAGCTGACTAAGCTTTCTATGCTTGTGGGAAAGCAGGTGGTGATTACTGTTTAATTTACTACAGACTTTTGGGACATACACTCATTTGTTACTACAATACCCTAAGAAAATGGCTTTTGCCAAAATCTTCCTTCTTTCTAACTCACTGTATCACCATTTATATCAGTGTGATGACAAACAATGAATTTATTTTTGAGACATTTGTCTGTACATCGTCATTTATCAGAGGCAGATTAGCAGGATGATCTCTCAGAAGGCATCATGCATTTTTATAAACGAGTTGCAGTGTTCTTTGGAAGAGAAATCATGTTCAGATCCAATGTCAAAATAAATTTAAGCAATGTTACTAATTAGGCATTTTTTGTCTGGATTTTTTTAAGTATGTATTATTTGGAGGTGACATGCAGGTGGGAAAGGAAAGAGAGTAAGAAGACAGTAAAGTGCTAGATGTAAGTCACCAACATGGCATTAGCGATCGTAGAGAGGGAGATAAATAATTGTTCAGTGCAGGCACCTATTCTATGCAAAAAGAGGGTTCAACACAAAATCCTTTCACAACTAAGTTGACCTATGTGTTTTAGATTGAGAACCCCCTACATGACTCATTTTGGTGACATATGTATATAAATAACAGATCAGTAATACCTTAAAGAGGCTTACATTACCTACATCAGTGATACCACAAAGCTATACGCCTGCACACAAATGGTCTCATGTGAGTAAACAGCAACCACACAAGCAGTGCCTCTGCTTTCCAGAGCAGGCTACACCTCAGCATGGTAAAATGTCTAGAATGACATTTCTGGATTTGGGAATAGAACAAAATGTTAAAAAAAAAAATCCTAAAGTATAACCAATTACTTTTCAGGAGTTCAGACGCATGCGTATCTTCCAACAGAAGTTTAAAAGATCCAGCGTTTAAAATGCACTGAAATAATTTTAAAATCCTAGATTTCCTACCAAGAATTAAACAGTCAGCACCATTAGTGTTCTTTATTTTAGAGTCATTGCAATGCTTTCAGACTTACAGACAGTAACCTTTGTTTTTATTATGGCTCTATTTTTATACTGTCATAGCAGTATATAGCAGTAGGTCTTTTACATTTAGACTAGCAGAAGCTTTTGCCAGTATGGGTCTATAGTCACGCTTAAGTACTATATTGCACAACCAATAGATTTGCAAATAGCACACTGGCAGCTCTTCACCTAAATGACAATGGTTTCAGGGCAAAGAAGAGAAATAAAACCCAACTCTATTTGTAAAATGCAATAGAAGGTACTAAGTTATCTCTGGGAAGAACTGCACCACAATATCTGATTGCTGACACACAGTTATGAAGCTTGGGTATCCTCAAACCATATCTGTACCAAAAGATCACAGGAAGACAAAACAAAGGAGTAAAATACATACAGAGGCCATGTCCCCGCAAGCTACATCTTGTGCTCTAGCACCTAACTTTTCATCTAAACTGCCATTCTGTATTTCACCTATGCTTTTCTACCATAAGTGTCAGAGGGAATCTGTTTGAAAGGCAACATCCTTTTACTGCTTTTTTCCAGTCTTGGAAGGGAAACTCACACATACAACCAAGAGCAAATTAAAAAGCAGTTCTGAACAACACTGTGCTGAACTTTGTTACATCTTTCCAAATGTTTTCTTCTGTGCTGGATATCTTTCACCACACAGATCTGTAATATTCTCTATATGAAAAAAAAAAAAAAGAATATTTTACAGTGCTATGGATGACACCCTGAGAAAACAGGTCTAGAGCCTGAAAGACATTCTGTCAGTTTCCTGAAAATCAATCACTGTTAGTTTGAGTTTACAGACTTACTGCTCTAGATCTGGTATGAAGAAATGTTTAAATCAGATGGAAAACTGGTCTGAATCACATAGATTTACAGGAATTTTTTAGAGGTGCACATTATTTCATGCATTCAGGGAAGGCTGTTGCTGAACACTTAATACGTATCTGTCACAAAATATTGCTCCCTCTGCCACAGATAAAAATGGTACAAAAATCAGCAAAGCAAATAAATAAGTACCGTCTTCAGCATGCATCATCTAGAGGAAATGGCCTCAAGTTGCACCAGGGGAGGTTTAGGCTAGATATTAGAAAAAACGTCTTCACTGAAAGAGTGATCAGGCATTGGAACAGGCTGCCCAGGGAGGTGGTGGAGTCACCATCCCTGGAGGTTCAAGAAATATGTAGATGTGGTGTTAGGGACATGGTTTAGTGAGTTAGGTGGTGTGGGTTGACGGTTGGACTTGATGATCCTTGAGGTCTTTTCTGACCTTAACGATGCTATGATTCTATGATTATTATGCAACTGCTTATTTGTTTTTCAACAATCACTCTTCCTAATTTATATATATAGAAAACTTTTACCTTAAAATATTAATATAATTATTAAATTTTAACCATATTTGTTATGGTTATGCTATGTTATGGTTATGCTATGCATATTTCCAGGCCATATCTCATCCTCATCCACATCAGGCCCCCTCCATCAGCATGGCTTTAGGTCAGAGGCTAAAGGTCTGGATTAATCAGGGGAAAATTCTAAACATGAAGTCCTTTAAACATTGGATTGAAGGGGCTGTTTCAGTTCATCATGCTACATTATAATTTCAGAGGTCTAGTTCAGAGTTCTATAATACCTATAGAGATAAATGCTCATTATGCTATCAGAAATATCACATTGGTATTTTTCTTTCATTTAGTGTGGATTTCTGGAACTCTTCAACATAACATCCTCATATTCACAGAATCATAGAATGGTTTGGGTTGGAAGGGATCTTAAAGATCATCTACTTCCAATGCCCCTGCCATGGGCAGGGAGGGTCCCTGAACATCAGGAAACACTTCACTGTGAGAATGACTGAGCAGTGGCACAGACCGCACAGGGAAGTTGTGGAGTCTCAATCCCTGGACATATTAAAAAGCAATCTGGACACAGTTCTGGACAACAGGCTGTAGGTGTCCCTGGTTGAGCAGGGGGGTTGGACCAGATGACCTCCAGAGGTCCCTTCCAACCTCAACTAGTCTGTGATTCTGTGAATACCACTGAATTCAAAAATACACATTTCTGTACTCAAGAAAGCATGGGAAGGATTTTTTGGCCATAGTGTGATGGTGACTATTCTACTTTCTGCAACGGTGTAAACACAATTTTGCAGAGTAAGGTTCTAGAACATGCAGCAGTACCAAAACAGCCCCTAAAACACATGCTAGAGCCCACTCCTTTGTCATTCATCACATCCTTCTCACCTCCACACACTAGCATGGCTGCTGTGAGCTCCCTTTTCTGGGTCAGTCCTCCACAACCATGCGTGGCTTTTTAGCCATGGTGCTTCTCCTTCCCCACATGACCCAGCTCAATATTATGTACCAAATTCAGTTGTTATTTCAAGTGAAGACCAGCAGGGAACAGTGGCAGATTCAGGCCTACTCAGTAGGGCATTCATCACTGTGACCCAAAAACTCACCTGTGTTTCAGACAAACATACAGTTCCTAAACACATGGGGAAGGCAGTATTTCAAATACCATCTTCATCACAGCTTCATCCATTAGTAAATAAGCTTACAATCAAAGTGATTTGGTGCAGAAAAATGTGCAACAAATTATTTCAATAAAAGAGAGGCCCTGGGCAGTATGCAAAATATTGCTTATGATCTGTCTCTTTGTTTTTGTTTTAAGACTAGGATTCAAACATCATCCCATATCATAAATCAACAGGCAGTATTCTAGAGAACATTCTCATTAAGAGGAGAGTATTTCAGCCATGGCATTTTCTTACCACAACCACATAGAGGAAATCCATCTATCTGCATGCAGAGCTTCGAGCCAAGGCAGCTCAAGTCTCTAAAGGCATCAGCAATAAGGTTTTATTGCACCCCCCAGTGTCTGAGGACAGGCTTCTGAATGTATAAAAGTTATTATCTTGTAATCATTCTTGTCTTTACATCAAATCATTTTCCAGCAGCCACAGCCAAACTCAGGACATTATAACAAAATATTTGAAGTGCAAGTGCTTCTTACCATAAAAGCCTTTCCATTTTTCACTTTTTTCTTCAGGCTGTATTAAAATAGCATCTAGTACTTTCACTGCAAGATCAAAGCCTTGAACGACTGCTTCTGAAAATAAGCAATGAGGAATTACTCCGAAAAAGCACAACCTCATAATACTGTTAAGTCCAAATCAAAAAGTCTGAAAAGTGAGGTTAGGGTCTAATATAAAGCAGTTTTCTACAATTGCAGTAAGAACTGCTTTTCAGCAGAACATAGCCACAGGGTTTCTTCTTTTTCACATTTAGAAATGGCAGCATATTACTGGGATTTAACAAAGAAGGAATGTATGAAATGCTACGTCAGAAATTTATGTACTACTTCTGTTTGCTGTGGACTTGAGAAACATTTAATCTCTCTTTTCTGAAATGAGTATCAAATACTCCTTCTACGAGTCAGATGATTCAATATGAAATGGGGCTTTGTCACCCCTGCCTAAGAAGTCAAATCAAAACAACTGTGCCACCATCTCAATTAATGATGAAACAAAACAAAAGAGGTCCTCCATTATATTTTACCACAACTCACATATTCAAGCATATTTTCCTAGCACACAGGAGCAGTAATTTTTTTGATAAGAAGTTTTGTCATGAAGAACACCATTGTATTAATTTAATCAAGTGATGGTAAATATTTCAGATTAATAAGCCTAAATAAGAATAACATAATTCCAGTAGAGAGTGGTTTTACCACTCAGTAGAGAGTGGTTTTAAGCTCACGTTGTCCAGTATTGTAAGAAGTCATTTAGAGCATTTTCTTTAAAGTGTGAAACCTTTTCACATCAAGTAGCAGAGGCTGTTATATTTGTGTTACACAGGTTCAGTGCAACCTGGCATCTGACGCTTTGAAAGCTCTCACACCTACTACAGATTTTCTGATATTCTTTATATTTACTATGTTACTATTCTATGCAACAGCTACAACATGAGACGAAGATAATCAAACCCAAACACATTAAGTCATACTACTACATACTACCACTATTCTCACACATATCTGAATTTAAGTTTGCATCCATGTGAGTGAAAATGGAATTGGTTTCTGAACACAAGTTGGAGAAAGGGTTACAAAATCCCCCACGCAGCTGATGTAAAACTGTAATCTGTCCTTCTCGATTCTATTCTAAAGAGTGCTTTCCAGTTTATTTTTTTTTTTCTTTGGTAAAAAACACTCCAGAAATTGCCCAATACTTCTTGTATTAACATATTTCAGATATAGGAATGTTTCTAAAAATAAAAACATCATCCCACAATATACCTTTCTAGGCAACTTAATAAAAATGATAGCTTAGTTTAAAGACGACAGCAAGAAATGTAAAGGGCATAGTTGATATAGAATCAAAATGCATTTTACTTTAGACTTAGTCTGGTGAAGTATTTTGTTTTCATTACTAAAAAGGTGTCTAGTAGAACCATACCAACTTCTGACCCTTAGTTCACTTAGCTCAGGATATTCACAGAGCAACTCAGAAAAAAAAAAAAAAGAAAAAAAAAAAGGAGATACTCTCAGGGAGGTGTCATCTTGGAAACTGCAGCACAGACAACTACGGTTTCTCAGAGAAAGATTCCTATACAAATACCTTTGTTCAATTAATTGTTTACGATAATTGCATTGTCTTTCTCTCCGTACTATACCCTCTGAGTAGAGAGGTCTGCGTAGCCAGCATAGAGTGATGCAGACTTATTCCTCATTTTGCCTTAATGGCATTCCCATGTGCCAGCAGATCTGACCCAGAAAATGTACAGCTGCTAACTTTGTTTTCTGTACTCACAAGATGATTATTGACAGAACAAATATGTTTTCAGTCTTTTATATAAAGAGGAAAAACTACTTAGTTTAATGGAAGTGAATTTGCATTTAACCTTCTCAATGGGAAGTGCCCATTTAAATATTACATTTGCTGAGTAAACCAAACCTAAAGGCCGTGAAGATGCATCTTTCATTAATGAAAGTTACAAGCAGGACTCACAGATTTGTGCACTGTAATTTCTGAGCTATAACAAAGAAGAAGGCACAATTACTTATCCTCTCTGTATTTCCTTGTATCAAATAAGACCAGCATAATTTCCTTGAATCCAAAGTAATCTAATTTATATTCTAGTCTGTGGATTCAGCTTCTTGGTGGCAAGGCAACGCAAGGAGAAAAGAAAAATAAAGTACAGCTCACATTTTGGAAAGCCAGTATGAGCCATTCTCCAGCTTCAGGACCAAGGTTAAAAACTAATCTTATTTTTAATACTATTGCTCTACTCTTTCTCTGCTACCACTTTCAGTTCAGATATGTTTGCAGTTGCATCTCCTTGCACTTGAGAGATTACAAGATTTATCCCTCCCTTTCAGAGTAAACAAAACATCTACTGACAAACAGTATTTCATGCATTAAAGAATAAAAAAGGTAAAGACTATTTCCTCATCGCTAAATTAAGACTAAACTAAAAAGCAACAAAACTAGCTGAGATGTATACAGCTATAACATGTTGCCAGAACTTTCATAACTCCTCTTTACCTATCTTAATGTGCACCTTG
Organism: Pterocles orientalis; assembly: GCA_011057875.1. Classification (NCBI taxonomy): domain Eukaryota; kingdom Metazoa; phylum Chordata; class Aves; order Pterocliformes; family Pteroclidae; genus Pterocles; species Pterocles orientalis. The sequence continues at coordinate 238,782 of WKFP01015551.1, read as the reverse complement.
CAGAGTTCCTCCCTAACAATGTCCTTTAAACATTCTCCAGATTAACAACTACCCTCTCCTATTTAACACCTTTACTTTATTTTAAATAGAAGTATTTGGATTGTGAGTCATCAACAGCACTGCAAAAGCATAACTGAAACAGATGCAAACTGAAACTGCAGCTGCAGCTATCAAAACCACAGGCATACTCCAAGAATCCCTCTATTTGCTTCCTAGCCTTTGAAAGAAAAGCGAGACTTCATCCACTCATCATACTACAGGTCCACATGTATTTTGCCATCAACCTAATTAAAAACATAATTTCACCACGTACAGTACGGAGGAACAAACAAGCCCCCAATTAAAAGTAAACTTCAATCTTGATATCATGTCCCTATTTCCAGCAATCCATGTAAATATCTGCATAATGCAATATGCCATTTTAAGGTGAAAGTACCAGGACTGAGTATTGCAGGCTCTGAAGGCTTCAGAGGTGACAGCTGTTGTTCTCAATAGCCCTCTGCTTATAGGTGCTTTTCCATTATCTAGCCCAACTGAAGTATTTGAGGCTTGCATATATCACCCGTAAATAAAATTGTTCACTTCTATCAAGTCAATACGTTTTGAAAAGTTTAGAGGGATAACCTTAGCCCAGGACGGGTGATTGAGGGAGGATTAAAAAGATCCTGGAATAAGCTCTATTTCTAGCCACTGAAAAGCAAGTTCCTGAACCACAAGTATTTAGTTTATGTATAACACAGTTTTCTTCCACTCTTGAGCATTTAATCTGAACACCCTTATCTGACTTCTGAGAGCTGTGGATTCACAAATTGAAGCCATGATATTAGAAAAAAAAAACCCCATCTTCTACTCGGAATAGGACAGGTGGTTCACACGTACCTCTCAATCTGTTTGGTAACTGCACTGCAGGTCAAATTCGATTTTAAAATTGGAATTATCTGGGACATTTTATTAAAACAGTTCAAGAAGCCAAATCAAATTAAATATTCCACACTTAAAAGACCATATTTGGGGTACCGTGTCCAGTTTTGCGCTCTCCAGAACAAGAGAGACACTGACATACTGGAGAGCCCTGTGGAGGTCACCAAGGTGGTCAAGGCCTGGTACACACGATGTGTGAGCAGAGGCTGTATGTATTACTGTCATCTGAATACATGCCCAAACCCACTAACAGAATGCAAAAAGCAGAGAGCTAAGTCCTAAAAGTCTTTAAGTTTATTATTCTGAGGAAGAATTGTTAAAAAAGTGGTGAAAAAAGAAGTCTTGTGTCAGCTCTTCCTAATAACAGTAGATAAAAATCCCCTGATTTTTATCTTGACTCCCCCTGAGTCACCTGGCGTTTACACGTGTTAAGAGCAGAGCTTTCCTACTGAAAGCAGAGTAGTAGCCCAGATAATCTGAGATACTTAACCTTGGGTAGTCACATCAGTCACTTGTATTAAAAACACACACATCTTAGAACACCCACCTTAAATGCTTTATTTCTGAACTTGCACAACTTTACTGCTGACTGATATGTCACAAATGAATCAGTTACTTTTAGTGTGATGACATTCGTAATTCAAAATCCCTGAATACTAGCATCAAAAATCACAGGGAGAGTAAACAATTTATTCTTCACATTTTATCTAACTCACATCTCTCTGCATACAAGAGAACCTGAACTTGTCTTATACAATATTCTTATTAAAATAACTGCACAGCTATTTGTATTTTCAAAAAGTGTATTTAACAAAGGCAGGAGGAGCTCAGCTGCATGAGGAGCCCCATCTTTAATTCTGAGCATTTTATGACATTGCAACTGACCTAGCAAATGTCAATAACATCAACTAGACTTCACCCCTTCCTCCTCTAGACAGGTAAACAGGTTAAACTATCCAACTGCTAATTAATGATCCATTTCCAGGTATGTTTCCACTTTTTTTTTTCTTTTTAAACAGCTTTGAAAAAAAAATCTAAAGCACTGTAAGAGCTTTTTGCAGTTGGAAGGATGCGAGACAACTTTCCTAATCCTTTGGGCAAAGAAAGACTCTCTGCTTGCCCGTCAAAATTTACACACATAGGCATACACACTGGCCTAGCAAAAACTACCAGACCTCATTGAAAAGAGAAATGAGAGACTACAGCTCATCGAGGTAGCAATGACAAAGAATTCATAGGGGTTCAAGGGAAGACTTGAGGATTTTTTTAATGAGATCTTCTGAGGGTTACTAACAAAACAAACTACACTCTTTTGACTTCTTTGGAGCTGAGGAATAGTCAGAAGCTAAGAGAATACCCTAGTGGGGAAAGAAGACGCTGAGATTACATCTGTGGCCTCTGATCAGTGACAGGATCTTGGAGCCAGTTGCTTGTTCTGAACCAGCAAGTTACTCTTAAGTCTTGATTTTTAGATGGGAAAAACCTGATTTTCTCGTCTTTGGGGAGACTTATGTAACTCAGCTTTGTGCTTACTACCCATAGCAACTACTCCAGCTCCATGGAAGAGGTAAAGCTGGTAAACATTTTCACAGAAGAGTTCGTCTCATCATGGCTATACTTTAAGTGCTGGAGGAGGGTACTGGTTCATGAACAGTATTTCTAAAATAAAAATAGCACCACAGCTTCCGGAGACCTTCATCACCTACAAAATCCCAGACTAATCAGCAGCATGACCAGGGTCAACACATCTTGTGCAACCATCTTGTCACATTTCAGAACAGGGCTGTAGCACGTGTTCTTTCATTTTTAAAGCACAATGGGAAAAAAAAAAAAAAAGAGAAACGGACAGGTCCTAATTTATAACAAATCTAGTCTTTAATCACAGTCTGGATCTCTAAAGCATGAGTTTGCATTAAGTTCTGTGTTACTGCTCAGACTTTCCACATGTCCATTCTTTATATTTGGAACTAAATTACTAACAATATTCTTGTAGAATTTTCATCTTATTAAAGACAGAAAACATAGGCTTATCATTGCTTTCAGTATCTGCAGGCCTTGGGCACGAGCAAGGACTTCTGGAAAACTGTTCTGGCCTCTGTCAACATTAATGGAGCAGAGCTCATCTACACAAGGTTATTTCAATCAAGAAACACAGAGCTTGCCTTCTTGTTAGCAGCAAGGCTCTCTAGGCAACTCTAAGAGCACTCATACATTAAAATAAGGATAGGAATAGAAAACCATTGGAAGAAAATAAAGCAGGGCACTATGTAGAGAAAGGCAAAGAAGTCCTCACTTGTAATCTCTAATATTCCAGCAATGTTTTAACAAGCCAAGTTCCAGGTCATGTAATGAAATCACAACGTAAGTTAATAAAACAAGTTGCCTACATACTATTTGGCCAAATTGTAATTAAAAACCAGTAACAACTTACATAGAGTCAGAGTATGGAGATTTACTTATTGCCAGGATTACTGCCTACAACATGAAATACTTGTCGTAGTTTTGACCCTGTCTGGAAGCCAAACACCACAACAACAGCTTGCTCACCCTCCCCCTTCCCAGGGATGGAGGAGAGAATAAAAGGGGCAAAGGGAGAAGAGACTTGTGGGTTGAGATAAGAACAATTTAATAACTAAATTTCAATAAAATTGAAAATAATAATGATGATAATAATAATAACATATACAAATATACAAATGAGTGATACACAGAGATACGGCTCACCAGCCAATGTCTAAGGCTCAGCCTGTTCCCAATTAAGGATCCTAGAGCAGGGAGAGCCCCACAGCACAATCCTGGAATGGAGATAAGAGCCCAAGTGTCCAAGAGATTGAGATCACCCTGAGAGAGGGAGACAACCTGGAGCAAGAGAGCACTTCTAGACAAAGCCTCATCTATACACTGGGCATGACAGGCATGATATGGAATATACCATTGGCCAATTTGGGTCCCAATCCTAAATCCAAGATTGAATCCTAGGCTAGCAATTGGGGCTGTGCTTCCTCCCAGCTTCTCCTGCCCCTGCAGACACTGGCACAGCAGAGAAGCTGAAGAGTCCTCGACTGTCCTGGCAGCAACTATAACCATCAGTATGTTATCAGCCTTCTCAGCACAAATCCAAAACACAGACTGACACTAGCTACTATGAAGAAAGTTAACTCCGTCCCAGCTGAAACCAGGACAATACTGTTGTTCAAACAAGGATACAAGGCCAGAATGCAATGCCAGACAATACTAAGAAACAGAAAGATCAAAGCTGTGCTGTATACCTAACGCTGCTTCTCCACAGTGTTTGAGGATAATACACTACGCCACTGTCCAGTGAATGCATAATTTTTGTATACATTAAAACTGACAGAAATGTACTTACTTAGCCAGGTTTTTTTTTTTCACTTATATTTGCTTCTGGCAACATTTCAACAGTGTATTAGCAAGACTAATCATGCATATCCATGAGTTCTTGAAAGTTTGCACTCAGAGTACAGCACTATTTTAAACACTATGTAAATAAAGTGCAAATAGGCATATTTTGAAGCAAGATGCTTTCTATCTGAGAAAAAAAAAACAAAAAACCCAACAAACAAGTAACACTTAGAATTACAGCTCTTTATTGTAAGCTATTGTATGTACAGCTATTTATTAATTCGACAACCAGGCTTGATTTCTAATCTGTCTAGTGACTGATGAGCTAATAAAGTTATTATACTTTGCACCAAAAAAAAAAAAGTGCTAGTAGTTTTCCATTCTAATAGCTAAGCAAGAACTTGAAAATTACTTTATATATGGTGTGAAGAAACTGAGAACAAGTCTGTTTTCTTAGTATTTTACTCATTGCCTGATGAACTACAGATTGAAGTTTCAAAATATGCAGAGCTATCAAGAGGATGTACATTTTACATATGTAGCTCCTCACATTCTTTTACCTTATCTTGCATGCACACAAAATAAAGCGTTAAGATTTATATTGAAATCAGCAGATCACTTCTGCGCACATTTACAGAAGCTTTGCCAGAAAATTTCAAACCTTTTCATTTTATTGAAGCCTAATTCTACAAGAATTGTTAGTCTCTTAGTGAAAATAGAATGATACCTTACATTCTTGTAGCACACACTTAACTGTGGATTTTCATTTCAAACTGTGTTTCACTTGAGATGAGATTGCTTATACTCTAAGAAGTATTGTTTACCTCTATGGACAAGTAGTTTCAGTGCATGCTAAATATGATTCCTAATATCTAGAAAGTTTTGGATGTAAAATTCTCTCAACCCAAGAACTGTAAGAAATCACAAGTATTAGTAGGAGCCAAGAAAATATTTAAGAGGTAAGATTTAAAGGTTAGATTAAGCAGACCAAAATATCTGAATTTGGTAAATGGAAGAAAAAGTGTTTCCTTTAAAATATATGAGAATCCTTATCTATTAAGTTCTCTGAATGCTTACTTCCTCCCACCTGTTTACCATTAAGCAGGACTGAGACAGGAAAAAACACCCTAGAGTGAGGAAGAAATTAAGAAAGTAGGTAGATGGACTGCCAGTACCAGTTTGGACTAAGAGAACACATTCAGTAGCACTAGGACAGGCTAGCATCAGCCTTGGTGGATAAGGCAAGCATTTAGATGAAAAATAGTAAGCACACTAATTCTGGAGAAGACGACCAGTTAAACTAATTGTGGTGTTACCATCATTCACTGGTCTATGACAATTTATGGTTCAACTAAGAGAGAAAATGATGTGCTGTGTGAACAAAACCTATGCCAAGGACTAGCCCACTCTTTGAGAGCTTGTATCCAAACAGATCACCTCTTGATGTAAGATCCAATCATCACAAGAAAACAAGGAATGGTAAAAAGCTGACGAGATAAACTGACAGTTGCAACCAGCATGAGTCACCGGGATACTACAAACACTGCTGACAGTTTGCCTCATATCTCGAGATGAGTGTCAGCAATTACAAGTCAAGCCTACTTTGGGTTTTGTATGATGGGGGTTAGCCACACTGGCCCAGAGAAAGGTCAGTTCTAATCAGAATTATGTGCTGTGCTCCAAGAAGCCTGTGAACTACCTTTTTTCAGTTCCAGCTGTAACATAAATGAGGCATAACAGCAAAGGAATTCAGAAGGCAGTGCAATGTAGTGTGTAGCTCTGTAAGCGCAGTGCGTGAAGCTAAACTGAAATGTGATGTGGCAGGTTGTTGCAAAACTAGAGCTAAGGAGAAGGCCATATATGGATTTAGGTCTGAGATCCAGTTCAAAGCAACGAGTTAAAGAGGGTCAAAAAATCTGTCAGAGTAGCAGGGAGACGAGCACAGACATTGAAAAAAAAAACCCAAGCAACAAAAAAAAAAATCACTGGTCTATAGCTGCAAACACCTGGACTTCACCTTGCCTTATGTAGACAGCAAGTTCTCGTGCAAGAGCAGTGACATTCAACTAATTTGAAGCACGCCTGAGGAGAAGGACTTGGGGTTGCTGCTTGATGAAAAGCTCAACGTGAGCTGGCAATGCACACTTCTAGCCCAGAAAGCCAACCATGGCCTGGACTGCATCAAAAGAAGCGTGACCGGCAGGTCAAGAGAGGTGATTCTCCCCCTCTACTCTGCTCTCGTGAGACCCCACCCAGAGTATGGAGTCCAGCTCTGGAGTCCTCAGCACAAGAAGGACATGGACCTCTTGGAGCAAGTCCAGAGGAGAGTCACAAAGACGGTCAGAGGGCTGAAGCACCTCTCGTATGAGGTCAGGCTGAGAGAGTTGGGTTGTTCAGCCTGGTGAAGAGAAGGCTCAGGGGAGACCTTCTAAGCAGCCTTCCAGTACCTGAAGGGGGGCCTTCGGAAGAGATGGGGAGGCATTCTCTACCAGAGAGTGCAGTGATAGGATGAGGGGTAACAGCTTTAAGCTGAAAGAGAGCAAATTTAGATTAGACATTAGGAGGAAATTTTTTACTGTGAGGGTGGTGAGACACTGGAACAGGTTGCCCAGGGAAGCTGTGGATGCCCCATCCCTGGAGGTGCTCAAGGCCAGGCTGGATGAGGCTTTGGGCAACCTGGTCTAGTGGAGGGTGTCCCTGCCCATGGCAGGGGGGTTGGAACTTGATGATCTTTAAGGTCCCTTTCAACCCTAACCACTCCATGATTCTATGACTATTCATTTTCTCAATGAAAGAAACAGAGCAGACCAATCCTTCAGTACTTTGAAGATGGTATTTTAGACCTACCTCATGATATTACATCCTTTTTTTTCTGGGCATGCACGGGAGTAAAAAGAACTACTGAACTGGAAAAAAAAACTTACGTGAATTAAATGCTTACGTAGTTATTGTTATAAATTATTTTCTCAGAATCCTAAAAATGTTTTGGTAAGTATGCTGCACTGGAGCCAAATTGAGCTCCTAACACAATGTTTGCATATCTTGCTTGCAAAGGCATTCAGTTCAGAATTCTGCAATTAGAGTGGCTTACCACCTGAGAGCACCAAGAGATCCTCATTGAAGCTATCTCTGTAAATTAGTCTTGTAACAAAGTAGACAGTGTACAGTCCAGAAGGTAATATAATAATGGTGAAAAAAAAGTCACAAGACTTGGAAATGCAGGAAATCCTGGATTCTAGTTCTAGGGTACGTGCTCTACGTAACCTCCGATCAGAGGAATATGCATCTAAACTTGCCTCATAGTAAGTGAAAACAAAAACAAAGCAGACATGTAGAAAATGTAGAAAAATACAGTAGCAAGGTTAAAGAGACATTAATAAACACCTAAAATATTATTTCAGGGAACATACAGAAAAATATCATAAAAACCAAGAAGTTACCTTTCAGCAATTGTTGCTGAAGAGGTTTCTGACACATCCTCTTCAGCTTTTAACACTGAGATTCCAGCAGTGTTGTCTCACTTGGGATTCCTTGCAGACACCACCTCCATGTTTACATTTGTCATATCTAGACAAATATAACAATATTTAACTATCAAAAGGGCAAGAGCCAACATGAAACACAACTCTAAGGTTAATTTACTTACAAATCCTGCAAAAAAAAAATTGGCAACTTCAGCATGTGAGAACACATACAGTGCTTCTCTAAGGAGCTTTTTCTCTCCAGATTCTTTCTCCTCCTTTTTTTCTGAAGGAGAATACACTGTGGGTCTGCCAGGCCTTCTTGCTGGTGGTGAAGGTGATAAAGCAGACGATGACAACGACATTGCAAGCTTTCAAATGAGAGCTAGCTACGTTATGCACAGCTAATGCTTTGTAAAACGACTTGTTCTGGAATAATACATTTATTTCTCTGTCAAATGTAACTGTGTTGGAGCCGCGTCGCACGCTCCCGGCCCTCTCCGCGCTGCATCACGAAGCGAATTCCCCACAGGCCGACAGGCGGGTGGAGGGCTCGGCCCCAGGTGGCGAGGAGGAGGTGCCGCGGCCGCGCCCTCCTCTCTGCGGCGACCGGCCACCACGTCCCTCCGCGTTCGCCGGAACGTTTCTCCCGCCCGCCTCGCTCCAGAACGAACCGCACCCCCGGGAAGAAAGCCCCTCCGCTCGAGCAAGCGGACGGGAGCCATTTTAGAATCGCCTCCCCCCCGCCACTGGAGCGGACCTAGCTCCTGGGGCCCGGCCACCACCGTTTCTGAGGGAGACAGCAAGACCGCTGCCGCACCACACCCGCCAGGAGGGGGCGAAGGCGGGCCGGTGGCCGGGCCGCGCCCGCCCCGCCTCGCCGCTCCCCGCGGGCCGCTGACCCGGAAGCGCTCCGACCGCCCGGCGCGGCGGGGCCGGCTGCGGAGGTGGAAGATGGCCGAGTCGCCGGAGGAGGTGGCGGTGCTGGTGCAGCGGGTGGTGAAGGACATTCACAACGCCTTCCAGCGGAACCCCTACATGTGAGTCTGGTGGGGGCCGCCGGCGGCTGGGGCCGGGGCGGGGCGGCAGCGCTGCCCGCCCTCAGCCCCGTGCGTGCTCCCCGGCCAGCAGTGGCCCCGCTCCCTCCCCTTCGGCGGGGGCGTGGGGTCCGCGGCGGGGCCCTGGAGGCGCGGCGGGCCACCGGCGGGCAGCGGTGTCAGTCGGGGCCGGGTACCGGGCCCAAGGTCACGCCGTGAGAGGCAGCGGCGGGCGATCAGCCGGGTTTCCCCACCCGGCGCCGGGGCCTCGGCGCGGCGCCGCCCCGGGGCGTGCCGGGCTGCCGGCGGGAGGGCCGGCCCGGGTGGCTGCCCGGGCATCCCTGCCTCAGCCGGGCGGGTGGCTGATGCCGCACTGCTTCTGCGGTCGTCCGCTCCCTCGTCGTCTTTGGGTAAAGCCACGCACCTGCTGCGGGAGTGCGAGTGACGGCGGGGTGCCCGCGTGGCCTGCTGGCTGCTGGGGGCCCCGCGGCCGCTTCGTCAGCCTGCCGGCAAGAACAGCCTCGCCTGTAAGGAGCGCTTAGTTACGGGAACCGGCAAGCACTGTAAGATGTGGAAGTTTTTAAAGACTTGTCTTCAAAATTAACTCTATTACTCTAATTACTTAGAGTTAATTCAAAAGACAAAACTTGTCTTTTGAATTAACTCTACTTTTGGGGTTTGGCAATGTCGAGCTCGGTAGGAGTGGCCTTCGGCGGGGGGGGGCCAGGCGTGCCGAGCCCCACTTGAAGGCAGCGGGGTCTGCGTGTGTGTGGGGCAGAGCGTTAGCTCTGGAGGAGCAGATCTCGGGACTGAAGCCTACTGAATTGCTCCTCGTACAAACAGTGCGGTTTGATGAATGCTGCCTTAAAATCCGCGTCTGTTAGTAGAGCTGCCAGTGCTTTTCCTTGTGTGTTGTTTTGAAGGAGACAAGCAGAATGACTGTGTAAATACAAACTGCAGTTATTCCTGTCTTGTGAGAATCAGGTTTGTCTGACAATTTGGCGGTCAGATGGTCTGCATTTTATTTTCAGTTCCAGTGCTGACCAGCTCTGAGACGCTGATTTAGATACCTCCCGTATTTCTGTTTCCTTACCCTTCCTTTGTTGTTTTAAGACACAAACTTTTTAGGGAAGCAACTTTGTATCTATTTATGTAAACGCCTTACTGGTTATGGTAAATGAGGTAGCACATACTGGATAACAACTTCGTAATGTGAGTATGGTGTATTTGTGTTGGTTGGAAACATTGCAGTCTCTGAGGTGGTGGCCTAATAATCTGTTCCAGAAAATGGTGTGCTAGGCAACTGCACAGGAAAATTTTGTGGACACTTATTTTATCCTTTGGGTTAAAAGAGAGGATTAGAATGAATACCCTCATTTTTCTAGAAATGTAGTCAGCAACGTGGGTGGATGGCCAGGTTTTAAAATACAGCATATGGACACTGTCTAAAAAAGAACTGTGTTTTGCCGTGAAGCTGCACTTTGAGGTTGTGAGGCATAGTGTGCTGTAAACAGCCAGGATTTGTGAATGAATATTCTGGTTCTTCTTAGTTCCCACTCCTTTGCCGGAGTTGTTTCTTGGTAGCAAACTTCAAGCTTGTCTTTTTGAAGAGTATGCTGCTGTTCCTCTTTTCTTTCATAGGTGCAATCTCGGAGATAAAGTTAGGCTACAAGAGTTGTGTGCTCTGAGACTGATGCACTGTGTCATGCTTCAAGTGAAAAATCTGCTACTGCTAGTTTGCCCTCTAAAGCAGAAAAAGCAGCAGCTCTGTCTGGTAGATTTCTGAACTGCAGTACTCGAAATGGGACTGTACATGGCCAGTGTGGACTGTGGGCCCTTTGCTGTGATGCCGCTCTGCCTCTAGAGCACCAGGTTGCAGCCATGTCGGCCAGATGTTTTCATCTGTCTCAGACATCTTGTCTTCCTGCAGGTGGCCAAAACAGTTATAACCAGCTGCAGTCCCTGACAGATGTTATCCTCTTGAATTGAGTAGCCTGTTCGTGTTGCAGATCCAGGTTTGAATTCTTTAAGTGGCATCCACCTGGCTCCACTGAAAATAAAGGATCTGCCATATGCATGATGTTCCTGTTCACATCTCATACTTTTGTCCAGTACTCATCTTCTTCCAGCATTTGTTGTCCCTTGACTGTTCACTTGCCCTGTTGCATCTGTCAGAATGGGTGTTTCGTTCTGGCAGGTTCACAGCTTTGTAGATTTTAAAGGTGATATTGTCTCTGGTCAACACTAAAAAGCATGTAAAAATACAGTTTTATGCTAAGTAGAACGTTGGATTGTTGCTTTTCTTTTTTTAGCTTTGAATTAAATTTGCAGCAAGATTGGTCATCTTTTTAAGCCAAGCTTGCTTCTAACTAAATATACAACAAAAAGTTATTTTTGCCTTGTCTCTCTGATAGCTCAATTTTCTCAAGTCAGGTAAGTGTGTCAGCATACTAGTTTTCAATTTTGTAAGGCTATGGAATTTACTGGCGGATATTTTTACATAGTCATACAAGCACAGGTCTTGATAAAGTCATATTTGTGAGCTATCCCACTGCAACTGAAAGAATCACCAACAGTGAACAGATCAATGTATACTTTCTCTTTTAACTTTGCTGTTGTTTTGCGTGTGAAGTCAAACAGGAGTAACCTCACTTGTCAAAACATTACTTTAATTTGATGTGCGTAGTTAGAAAGATGTACTCTTATGCTGGTAGCCCAGCTTTTGTGTACAAAATCTGAGGATACTGTTTATGGTTTGCCAAGAATCATGTATGTCACTGTAGCTCAGATGATTTTTTTTCTGTCTCATTTAATCACATTTTTAATGTAGTAAAAATACCACATGTCATTTGGTTAGATTTGAAACACTGAATCAAGGTTTTTCCTGATGTGAGTGCGAATTTATTTGCAGGGGATTTGGAAAGAGACCTATTTCCTTAAGTCTTCACTGTAGCCAAGTGTGAAATTAGTCTTGCCAATGTTCTTTTTATTAGATTGTTTTAATACCTTTGTGCTGCTTTGATACTTCCAAACATACCAATAGTAGGTAAAAATAGTTGCTTGTAATACTTAGTGAGAGGAGTCATCAGTGCAGAACTTTGTTATTGCAGCAGAAGTTTCCAATTAAGTGAGATTAATGTGAAAGCAAACAAAAGGAAACTCCTGGAAAGGGTCAGATTTATAGCTTATTTAGGAGGAAATATTGGCTACAAGTATTTTGTATTTCAGTCATATATTACTGTTCTTTCATCTATGAAAGATTTTGGTTGTACCTAATGACTAATCATAATGTGCAATTTAAGTTATTATTTTAAATTCTAAAAGAGAATCATGTGTATGATCCATTGCATGGTAAGGAGGAAAAAAAAAAGTTTGAACTCTTGGATTTAGGCCCTTTTAAATGTTGTAAATTCATTAGCCGTGTAGTCATTTCATGAGACTTGTTTCAGTGTAAGAAGTATGCACCTTTCCAAGTGTTCATGCTGTGCGTTGTCTTCTAGTATTAAAAGCTTTTTATAATTGCAGAAATATTCAACTACTTAGGTCCAGTCTTTGTTGTCAGTAGAATCATAGTGGCATTATATCCACTTCTTGTATCTTATTGAGATCTCCCAGCCATTATTTGCTATCTTCTATATAGATCTGCGGGGAGAGGTTGGGTTATTTTAAAGATGATCTTCCAGAAAAAAATCAGAGGTCTGTTCACGTCGGGTACGTAAAGCTGAAGATCCATCATAGCAGCATCACAAGAAATGCCTCTTTCTCTAGCCATGCTGTGGTACTGCGATTTTGTGAAAGAGGGAACTTTTTTTTTGTCTCATCATGATTTAAAAAGTTTTAAGTAGGTTGTCTAGGATTTATTCTGGGGAGGGCCGTTGAATAACTGGGTCAACAGACTGGGGCTCTTGAAGCAGGTCTTACAATGGCTTGTCAGTACTGTTCTGCCACGACGGGGGTTTGCGCTGTGGACCAGGTCTGGATTATGCAGCTCCATGGTCTCCTGGGTCTCATCTTGCACATCTTGTCTGGTCTCAGCATAGTTTGAAGATCTGTAATGGCTGCAGGCTTCATAACAACCCAGCTAAAATCTACACTAAGTTCTGGCTGCTTCCATGGTGTATTTTAGGAATGTGAGCTAGCATGGTATCCTGTAAATACAGACATAATTCGTGCAGTTTTTGGAAAATGACTATGGTGCTTGCTTTGAGGAAAATAAATCTAAAAGCACCAAGTAACTCCTAAAATTTGAGAGACAGTATTAGAAAACTGGGAAATCTTTCATGGTAGGTGGTGCTTCTGATAGTACAAAACACTGACAAACAGCAGCCGTCAACTGGTGTCTCCCTCAATATTGTGAGCAGCTTGCACCTGTCACTTGACCTAAATGTAGACCTCCTTCATTCTGCAGTGAGTTTGGGCAATCGTGTCATGTGAGCAGGCACATCTTCTGTCACCTGGGCAGGGATGCTTTGTGCAAGATGAAGGGTACTTCAGTCACTGCATTTTACAAGTACTAATTAGGTCGTGCCTGCATATGAGTCCTGCTGCACAAGCTTTCTTTGGGTACGTGATGGAGCAGAGACTGCAGGCATTCTCTAGCAGTGTCTCCTGGGCTCACAGACCTGCCCTGTTACTTGCTCCTTCTACAGATCTGACTGGCCTGCAGGAGCAGCCTTCAGGAGCAGAACTAGATGATGGTTTGAATGAATTGTTTTGGCTGTGAGTTAGGCACCCCACCTTAGATAAATGTGCCCTCCTGGTATTTTGCATTGTAAATTCTGTTACTTCTTGGGAACTGAATGTAACATACGATTTTTGAACCACTTGCCTCATCAAAAACAATACCACTGTGTTGGAGACAACATTTCTACCAAATTACAAGTCCTGGTTTGCATCTTAGCAAGAACTGAGCAGTAACCAGATAAACCATTTTTTGTGTTGCAGTGTATCTTGGTGAGTTTCTTTATGCAGTGGTCTAGTCCTCTGCCCATTTTGTCTAGCTGAGCATGTTCTGGAGTTGGTGTGTTTCATGCTGACTTGTCAGCTGTGTGCAAATCCTATTGTCTGTCATTTTGGCATATTTAAAGCGGTGTTGTGAAACAGCTCACTTGAGTTAGAATTTTTGTATTTGGTAAGAAGTGGAGGTGTGGATGCATGTATGGTCTTTTTTTTCTCTCCTTGCTGTTTACCTTTGGTGTACTGTTTGTAAGCAATAGGTGGTGAACTCATGTGGTAATTCTCAGTTAATTAGCAAAGCGGATAGTGATTGCATCTTCGTTGCAGCTAGGGACCTGTATGTCCCTATATGCAAGGCCAGGCAAGGTTTGGCCAAGGACAGAGTTTAACATTCATAAAAGAAGGGATCCAACAGTAAGTACAAACTTCAGGCTATAAGGTACCATGCTGAAAGAAGAGTGGAATATCATTTGAGGTCTAATCTGACTAGCTTCCTGAAGAGTTTAACTGCTGTTAAATGGAGCAGCAGAGATGAGGATCTGCTTTGATACCCATTGCTTGCAATTGGTAGGGTAGAACAATGCTGGTTTTCCTCTCTGTGTTCTCGGATGACCCAGGATGGGTAAGGGACCCGAGTGTGTTTGGAGACAGAGCCAAGTGATTTACAAATATCTTACCTCGAGTTACTTGTGTTCTTTGTGGCTTGTGATGTGTGGAAGTCTAAATCTGTTTTCTGAATAAGCAAATAAGTTCTTAAGCATAGGGTGTCACTTTTGATTACTTTAGTAATAATCCAGTGAGGACACAGACCTAAATGAGTACACTCAGCTTTTCCAGTAACAAAAATATTTTAAGATGATTGAGTTTAGGTTGTGAGGTTGACACTTGTAGTGTACCTGTAGATCTTGTATTTAGAAAATTTAAGGTGGAGAATTTGCTTTTTACCTGAGATCACAAGAGATCTTTTTTTTCCCTGCTTGAGACCCTGAGGATCTCCCTCCTCAGCAACAAAATTTTCCACTAAACAGTAGTTGGTAGAGAAATTATGCATAATGGAAAGTAAAAAAATAAAGTTTCTTTCTGTCCAAACAAGTGTGAATGCTTGACAGCCTGTGTTTGTTTTTAAGGAGCTGTTAAAACCACTCTTCCAACATCCCTACAGACTAGAGAAAACTGAGGAAGAAGTGAAATATGATATGGCCCTTTGAAGCTGAACAGCTGAGTCTCTTCTGCTTTGTTTGCTAATATGAATTTTTGTGGCCATCACTATGTTTTTTAAAGGCTTGATTAAAGCCTTTTGTACAAAGTTGCTGTTTAATCAGACTGGCCTCTGTGTGGCAAATCTTCCTCCTGTTCAGCAGGTTGCCTTGCATAGGAGAAGGAAAAGTGGGACATGTGGAAATGTACATGTGGAAACATGCACATTGCTGTCTATGTGGTTTTCTTTTGTGCCATCTACCTGCAGGGCACACCTGGGTAGTTTTGGGTCAGAAGGTGCCTGTGCTGGTTAATGTGTTTCGTTTCCCTTGCGGAAGCAGTTGTTACATCTCCATCACAAAGCCAGGAGTACTTGTGTTGATTCAGCTGGGTTAAACTGCTTAGGTGATAATCTAAAAATACAAAAAAGGGACCTTCCTCATTTAGGATCCTTGGGTAAATCTAATAAAAGTGTTCTGATTATATTAAGGTGATAAGAGTCATGATCACCAAAAGGCATCTTCATAGAGAACCTTTAGAGGATTTTTATTTCATTCCGCCTCATCTAATCATGGCTATTACTTCCGGAATCTTCAGCAGGTCTTAAAATATTTCTGGTTTTCTATCACTACAGCACTGGGGAACTAATACAATTTTTTTGTAGGTAGTGGCTCCTAACACAAAACCACAACTGGCTTTTATATTGTGTCTGAATAAATTGTACAGAGGTAAAATACATTTACTTTTTTTGCTCAACTTAAATCTTTATTCATGCCTTAAAACATGTTTGAATCATTTATTTGCAAAGTTAATATACTGCATTTGTGCAGAACATGGCTTTCTGAAAATGCGTTTTGTCGTACCTGCAGTCCAGCAAGAATCAAGAAGGTGGATTGAGAATAATGAGTACAGTTTTTGGTAAAAACAGGGAAAAGGATGGTGGACTGACTGGGTGGGAAGCATTGCCAGTCTACTCTATTGAGAAAAATAATTGGCGTCTACTGGAAATAAGAGTAATTGTGTTTCTTTTTGGTTTTTTTTAAGAGATGAAATTGGATTAATACCCTGCCCTGAAGCCAGGTATAACCGGAGCCCTATTGTCCTGGTAGAAAACAAGCTTGGTGTGGAGAGCTGGTGTGTCAAGTTTCTTTTGCCATATGTCCACAATAAACTTCTCCTCTACAAACAAAGAAAACAGTGGCTGAACAAAGATGGTAAGTTACCCAGTTGGAGAATAGTATCTCATGTGATTCTTAATGCACATTTTTTATTTGTCATAGAATCATAGAATAATTTAGATTGGAAAAGACCTTTAAGATCATCAGGTCCAACCGTAAACCTAACACTGCCAAGTCCACCACTAAACTGTGTCCCTAAACACCACATCTACACATCTTTTAAATACCTCCAGGGCTGGTGACTCAGCCACTTCCCCGGGCAGCCTGTTCCAATGCTTGACAACCCTCTCTGTGAATAAGTTTTTCCTAATATCCAATCTAAACCTCCCCTGGCCCAACTTAAGGTTTTTTCCTCTTGTCCTGTCCCCTGTTCCTTGGGAGAAGAGACTAACACCCACCTCACTACACCCTCCTTTCAGGTAGTTGTAGAGAACAATCAGGTCTCCCTTCAGCTTCCTTTTCTCCAGGCTAAACAACCCCATTTCCCTCAGCCGCCATTGCTCTTTTTCAGACACACTCCAGCACCTCAATGTCCTTCTTGTGGTGAGGGGCCCAGAACTGAACACAGGATTCAAGGTGCGGCCTCACCAGTGCCGAGTACAGGGGCACAATCACTTCCCTAGTCCTGCTGGCCACACTATTTCTGATACAGGCCAGAATGCTATTGGCCTTCTTGGCCACCTGGGCACACTGCTGGCTCATAATTAGCTGGCTGTCAACCAACACTCCCAGGTCCTTTTCTGCCAGGCTGCTTTCCAGCCACTCTTCCCCAAGTCTGTAGCATTGCATGGGGTTTTTGTGACCCCAGTGCAGGACCCAGTGCTCAGCCTTGTTGAACCTCATACAGCTGGCCTCGACCCATCGATTCAGCCTGTCTTGATCCCTCTGTAGAGTCTGTTTGACTTTCAGCAGATCAACACTCCCGCCCAGCTTGGTGGTGTCTGCTAACTTACTGAGGGTGCACTTGGTGCCCTCCTCTGGATCATTTACCTTTTTTGACACTACACTGGCACTTCTTAAAGCCAGTTTAACCTGCTCTGAAAGAACTGAGTGTTACTACAGGGGAGGGCAGGCTTTGGATTGTACATGTTGTCAACGTAAAGAAGTTGTAAGGTTGCTTAGTTGAACATGTAAACTGTTTCTGTCTTGCCCAAGTTGGAAGGGTTAGAGGGAGATGACTTATTTTGGTGAGTGATGTAGGGAAGTTATGTTAGTCTTTACAGGGGGAGTTTCGTTCTGCTTTCCTGAGGCAAAGGAAAACTTTAATGATGTGTGGATCTAAAGTAAGAAACAAGTGCAGTGTTTTTCAGATGTAGGGGTGCCAGAAATCATTAGTCCATACAGCTCAATAATTGTAAAGCTTTTCTTCCTATTTCGATTTTTGTTTTGTTTTGGTGTTTAGTTTGTTTTACTTGCATTAAAAATGCATTAGTATATGTGGTCTATTTTTTTTTTTTAAGAAGCTGTAATACACACAAAAAAAAATCTAGATACAGCCATATTTAAAAAGAAAATAAGCTAAAAACTGTTGTCATATTTGTCCTTTTGCAGCTGAGGAGACTTCCATATACAAAAGGATATATACATTGTGAGTACCTATGGTGCTCTAGTGTGCTTAAAATGTACCCAGCAGAAAATACTTTTAAATTGTAAAGAAAAAACTTTTTTTCTTACTGACACAGAGGGAACTAGCTGGCAACTTCTGTTGTTGTATGCCAGTTCTGTCATAAGACTTTCTATTGAAAAGTGCTTCAGGGGTTACTAAAATTGTGTCATTTGACATCTCTGGCTCAGAATCCCATGCTTCATGAAATGTTCGTCTGTTACTTGTTGCACAAAGTGTCAAACAACATTAACATGGAAAAACTTGGTATTGATTTGAGATTTTCCTTTTGTATGCCTCTTTCCTTTCATAACGTTTAGGATGCAGTGAACCTCTGTAACAGGAAAACGGACAAAATGGTAGACAAGCTTCTGTTTAAGTTGGGCTCGATTGGGTGGTGTTCCAGCCCTTTGACATTACCAGGATAGGCATGTTAACTGGAAATCATGACTTTGTAGGATAAACAAACTATATTCTTGTAAGTGGAGTCATGTAGACTATGAAACCTATTTCTAAAAGGTATTCAAAAGACTGGACTAGGGTGTAATAAGCTTTTGCTTAATGTGTCTTGTCAACCATAACATATACAGTGATAGTACCTAATAATTACTGGAACTGTTATTGTATGTAGAAAATCCAACACTCAAAAGTTCAGAATTTTTTATTATTTAATTCAGAACTGCCTCGAATCCTGTTCCTTGTTGCATCATTTTGCTGCGTCTCAACTTTCCTTCTTGTCTTGCACTGCACAGTTTAATTTACCTTTCTTTCCTATAGCAAACACCTTTCCCCCCTGTAACAAATGAAAAAGTCCTACAGGCGTCTCCTTTATTGCACAGTCCTGTTGTATTGATACTTACCATGGTTGAGCATTGGAACTTTTAGATGTAGCCCACTGACCTCTTGGCAAAGTGATAAGGAGCTGAAAATAAATTTCACGGGGAGAAATGTCAATCAACGTAGATTTGATGTGCTGAATTCTTCATAGTATGTTTCAAAAATATAATACTAATCTTTTGAGAAGGTAAAATGGAAAATCTGTATGAAACAATGACAGCTTGCAATTTTAACTATAGATCCTTGTAAAATTGGTGATTTGTTAAATGTTCCCAATGAAGTTCTTGAATGTAAAGTTGACACAGTAGCCAGCAAAATATTTAAAAGGTGTTTAATTTTACATATGTGAGTAATCGTGGATTTTTCAATTGGGCAATTCATCTGTCTAAAATTACATAGGTGTTGAAGTACTTTGCTGGTTCAGGGATTGGGTAAGTCAAAGAAAATGCTATGTAAAGTGCATGTTATTTGCTGGAAGTCCCCTGGAGTACAATCTATTTAGTATGTTAAATGCAGGGCGATTAGGAGAGAGCGTAGCCAAACTTTCTTAGCAGTAAAAGCCTGGATAGGAATGTTCATTTCTGAAGCAAGTTTCTTCTTCTTTACTCAATTGCAAAATTACCAAGTAAATTTAAGAACTCTCACTGCAGGACAGGTTAACTGGTCTCAGGTGTCTCCTGAGTGGGAGCCAATGCAGTGATAGTCCTTAGCACCTCAAGCTTCAGTGGAGGTGCCTCATTGTCTTTGTTTATAAAACCACGAGGACAGTTTTTCTAAACACCTGATGGGCTAAGGTGGGGACAGGGAGGGTTTCACTCACCACTTAGGGTCACGGGCAAGAAACCAACATGACTCCTGAAGAACAAGAAAAGCAATTGAATTTATTAACTATTTACAACAAGAAGCAGGATATTGAAAGAGAGAAACCACGTCTTACAAAAAGGCACTTCTGCCCCATGCCTCCCTTCTTCCCAAAGCCCAAAGGCTTTGTTCTGTACCTTCTCCCCCCAAAGCAGTGCAGGGTGGGGGGAGGGGGGGGTTGCAGTCAGTCTGCCGCTCTTTCCTGTCTTTTTCAGCTACTGACTGTGGCGTGGGGCTTCTAGTTCCAGCGTGGGGTCCTCCACGGCTGCTTCTTTTCTTCACCACTTGGCAAGGGAAAATGACAGAGAAGCTTTCTGTCTCTCTCTCTCCCTCTCTCTCTCTCTCACTGACTGGAGTGTCGTGCGGTTCCTTCATCTCTCAGATCCCACTTCTTTTTCTCCGCCGCCGAACGTCTTCATCGGTTCCTGGGAAAACGGACTCCCGGGCAGGCCATGGCAGAGGCTTGGGCTACAGCAGGTCGGGTTGCAGAAGCCAAGCAGGTGGCTGGACAGCCAGACCGCCCGCCCGAGCCATGCCCTGCCTGGGGCCGTGCTGACCCGTTGTTCTGTGCCCCTGTTGTAACTAGGTTACAACAAAATTACTTTTCCATTCTTAGCAACCATATACCTCTGTATTGTTTTTACGACATTGTTAAAAGTAAGTGTAATACATAAACCTACAATCGGCAGTGTTTAAACGCAGGGATGCTAGCAGATGTTCTGTTCAGCAAGGCCAAGTGCAAGGTCCCGTGCCTAGGTTGGGGCAGCCCCAAGCACAGATACAATCTGGGTGGAGAATAGATTGAGAACAGCCCTAAAGAGAAGGACTTGTGGGTGCTGATAGATGAGAAGCTTGACATGAGCCGGCAGTGTGCGCTTGCAGCCCAGAAAGCCAACTGTGTCCTGGGCTGCATCAAAAGAAGTGTGACCAGCAGGTTGAGAGAGGTTATTCTGCCCCTCTACTCTGCTCTTGTAAGACCCCGCCTGGGGTATGTTGAGCTCTGGAGTCCTCAGCACAAGAAGGACACAGACCTGTTGGAGAGAGTCCAGAGGAGAGCCACAAAATTAATCAGAGGGCTGGAGCACTTCCCCTGTGAGGACAGGCTGAAAGAGTTGGGGTTGTTCAGCCTGGAGAAGAGAAGGCTCCGAGGAGACGTAATAGCAGCCTTCCAGTACCTGAAGGGGGCCTACAGGAGAGATGGGGAGGCACTCTTTATCAGGGAGTGTAGTGACAGGACAAGGGGTGATGGGTATAAGCTAAAGAAGGTAAATTTAGACTAGACATTAGGAAGAAATTTTTCACTGTGAGGGTGGTGAGACACTGGAACAGGTTGCCCAGGGAAGTTGTGGATGCCCCATCCCTGGAGGTGTTCAAGGCCAGGCTGGGTGAGGCTTTGGGCAGCCTGGTCTAGTGGAGGGTGTCCCTGCCCACGGCAGGGGGTTTGAAACTCGGTGATCTTTAAGGTCCTTTCCAACCCAAACCATTCTGTGGTTCTTTTTTTTAGTGAATCAGTCTTAAAACCTCAGTCTGAAGCAAGGCTGTCACTTCAGGATGTATTTAAAATGTTTTCTGTGCAGTTAGATAGTAGAGTTATTTTGTCATCCTAATTCGTGATTACAGTGTTTCATTTTCCTACCTACAGGATTTTTATAGTATGTATATTTTTTGTAACAGTATAGTATATGCCAGCCATCTGCACCTCAGACTTCTACTGAAGTAGTAGGGTGTATTTTTAATGGTACTATCTTATTTAAAAATTTTTGGATTTTCTTTGAGGAATTCTTATATATGCACTGTGTCTGCAATTTAAATCACTAAATACTCAAGGATTCTATGCAATGGCTGTCCCTTGCTGGGGGCATACTGTATGTTTGATTACAGTAGTACAGGTAGAGGGCAGAAATTTCCATCTGCATACTTCTTAAATGTGAGTTGTTAGCAAGACAGAAGTCCATTATTTCAAATAATGGGAAGGAACAATGTGGAAGATTTGTTCCTTCTTAAATTAAGCTAGCATTTTTTCTAGAATAAGACAGATCAGTGTTTTGCAGAGGTGGATATCTATTCATGCAGTAGCCTGCAAAGGAGAGACTTTGAGAAAGGACTCAGAGTAAGGGAGTGCAGAGAGAACACTGGTGTGTGCAAATCATTACTAATCTTTGTCTCTTTTGTTCATTCATTTTAGAGCTGATAGATATCACGTGTACCCTGCTGCTGCTGAACCCCGACTTCACCACTGCTTGGAACGTGAGGTATGTTGCACTCAGAGAATGACATCAGAAGGACCCGGGCCTTATATGTGAGGCAGCTGTAAGCTTTGTTTTAAGTGGTGGTTAGTTCTTAGCAAGAGCTTTTCAGCTAAGGAATGCTGAAGGAATCCTGTATGCCTTGCAGATAGTTTCAGACTGCCTTTTTTTCCCTTTTCTTTTTTCTTTTTTTTTTTTTTCCTTGTAGTGCAGGCTGAAGATTACACTCCTGTATGTGCAGGCTTATATTTAGCCCACATTTTTGGGAGATAAAAGTCCTAGTGAACTCCTCTTTCTTTCTGTCAGTTAAGGAAGACCGTTACTAACTTTTAGATGGGCATATCCTTTTCACTGAATTACATAGTGCCCAGCTCATGCCTGCTGCCTGTCTTCACTGTTTTTATGTTACACCATTTTGAGGACCTCAGTTCTTTTGAGATAACAGTTCAATTTGCTGCCATCAGTGCAGCTCATCAAGGCTGAATAGCCTTCAATAGATACACTGCAAGAGAAGGGTAGGAAGCTGGCTATCCTTTATTCTGGACAGTTGTCCCCAACACTGCTCCTTTCATGTACCTCTTGGGATAGTCTAGCTTCACCACTGGTCATGCTGCAGCACCTGATGGGGAGTCATTATGGCCAAGGAGCAGAAATTTACCTCATTGCTCTTAATGGAGCCCAAAAGAACAGTACTTTAAAACCCGTAATCTGATAATTCTTGTGTAAATCTCAGAGGTGAGGGAATATTCTTGTGTAAATCTCAGAGGTGGGGGAATATTCTCTTTCTGCTGCCTAGGTAAGACTGGAGACAGTCTTAAAGGAATAATTTTAGAAGGTTGGATGGCTGACAGAAAATTATATGTTAGTGTCTAGGAGGGCTCTCATTAAAAATTAGACTTTTGTAGTTAAAAATGCATTATTGCACTAGGAAAAATTAGCAAAATGACCTTGAAAGATGATGGCTGTGGGTAGCTGTCAGCCCTAGATGTGACAAATTTATCTTTCTTTTTTTTTTTTTCTTCTTTCACTGCTGATGAAGTTCTGAGGGATTCTGCTGTAGTCTATGTCTTTCTAGTATATCAGGCCTAAGAAAAGGAAAGTGATTCCAAGGGGCTTACTGGCATGAAAACGTGTATCTTGAGTAGCTTTCAAGTGATAAAGTGGAATTAGGAGCATGTATAAGTACTAGAGCTACTGAAGTAATGTAGTGTTGTGGTACTTAAGGCTGAATTCAGGTTTTTGTTTTAGGTATTGTAGAAATTAATTTTTAATACAAATACATCCATCCTTATCAGTCTGGCTTTTTTTCTGCCTGACAGCTGAGAGAGTTTGCTCTTCTGTACATGAGAGGAGCGGTTCAAAGTTGTAAATGAAATGTTAAGGAATATGGATGAGGTTATGATTTACCAAAGTGTACAGATTACTACAGAAGGGGGCCTAGCTCCCCAAATTCTTGGCCAATGGCCTGGTTGGCGATCTGTCTTTGAAGCTCTAGTTAGAATTCAGAGAGAAGCTGTTGTACCAGCCAGTCAGTAGCTGTGGAGTTTACCACCAAGCCTGCTCTAGCCAAGGGGCTGCTTTGCTGAATCTGATGCTGTTGTTTTAGGCTGCTCCTGGGAGTTTTGTCTTTTGAAGGGTAGGCACTTAATTGGCACAACATTTCAGCTTCTCTTCTGTCCTGTGAAATTCCTACTTCAGTAAATTACAAGTCAAGATAGCCATATGTGTGGCATACACAGTTGCAGAGTAGAGGACAGACTGTGTTCTGCACAGGTGCTGGATGTAAATCTTCTTTCTGAGCTAATATAAGCTGGGAACTAACTGTGTGAGACTTGCACTCTGCTTGCAGAACGTGATGGATCTGCTGTGGGATGATTGTTTTCATCTTGCTCAGTGGATGTTTCGTGTGCCAGATTAATCTTAACGTTTTCTATACACAAATTCACTGCTTTATTTTAAGGGAAAAAAGCATCATAGACTCTTAAGTAGCCTAAAAAATAAAAAGTGTACTAATTATTTACTGAGCAGCAGCCCTGCACATACAGTGTTTCCTGTAGCATTTAGTTACTTTCATTTTAGGCTGGGGTAATCCCTTTTACCTATGTTGAATTTTTCTGCTAAGAGCTTCAGAGGTAGTGGTTGACTTAGTAGCACTGAATTTTTCAAATACAGGAAGAGGGTTGTTCGAGAGTGGGAAAAGAAAATCTCTTCATTGGGAAGGAGATAGGAGTTGACAGACCAAGAAGACTGGAGTGGTGGTGTAAAAGCTAATCAGCATTTCAGCTTAGCTGCCAATCATAGAAGGTTGTATCTAGTAAATGAAGCACAAGAGAATATAAAACTTCAAACGTGTTACGTGCTAGGAAGAGATAGGTACCTTGACTTTGGAGCTATTCTAAACAATTGTAATATGCCTGCATAGGTTTGTCTTTTATTTATTTATTTTAATTAGAAGTGACTGGGAAACTACAGAAGGGCAGGGATTATAATCGAGACTGTGAGAACTGAGCAAGAGCTAACAGTATGGTGTAGGAAGGCATACTAAAGAATAAGAGACACGTTGCTTGTGATAGGTTTACCCTTGGCTGGGAGCCAACCCCACACAGATCACTTTCTCACTGCCCACTCCCCCCCCCCCCCCTTCTGGGAATGGGGGAGAGAATTAAAGGGGTAAAGGGAAAAAAAGACTCGTGAGTTGAGATAAGAACAATTTAACAACTAAACTGCAATAATATTGAAAATAATAGTGTATACAAATGAGAGATACACAATGATACTGCTCACCACCTGATGACCAGGGCTCAGCCCGTTCACAGCTAGTGATCCTGGAGCATGGAGACTCCCGAAACCACACTCCCGGAACGTAGATAACAGCCCAAGCATCCCAGGCTGAGAGGTGACTGAGGGAAGGAGATGACCCTGGGAGAGGGACCATCCCGAGACAGTCGACTTGGAAAGAGAGCTGACCTGGAGGCAAAGGGGTCTGGAACAAAAAGGGACAAGCTTCTGGAGGGTCCTCACCTGTATACTGGGCATGACGCGTATGGTATGGAATAGACTATTAGCCACTTTGGGTCTCGGTCCTGAACCTAAGATTAAATCCTAGGCTAGTAATCGGGGCTGTGCTCCCTCACCACTTCTCCTGCACCCATGGACAGCAGAGAGGCTGAAAGACCTTAGACTGTCTTGGCCAAAACTACAAATGTCACTGTTACCAGCTTTCTTCCTAGCACAAATCCAAAACACAGCCTTTTGCTAGCTACTATGAAGAAAGTTCACTCTGTTTCAGCTGAACCCAGGACATGCTGCTTAAAACTCAGAGGGAGATCCCTGTTATATATAATCTTGGGCAACAAGACATCTCCAGTTTTTAATAATAATTTCAGTTATCCTGTGTTTTTAGAAGCTGAAAAATCATCCAAGTTAAAAGGACTAAAAACTTCATGTGAGTGATTGTAAAGGAATTGCCATAGTTTTTGCTCTTACTGGTATACTTGCTGGCATGTACAATTGATTGAAAGTCAAAAGACGTTAGGTAACAAGACACTCTGAAAAGCCAAACTTTTTCCTGTCAGATTTCAGTGACTTCAAAGGTGTCAGCAAAAACATAAGGCAAGTCAAAATCGTTCCAGATTATCTTTTATGGGAGCTAGAATTGTGAAGGCCAAAAAAATTATCTGTGGCAAAAAAATGAGCTGGATGTTTGCTGAAAGACCTTGAAAGAGGTTTATTTGGGATTATATGCTACTTTAGTCACACTTGTGATTGAGGTCCTATACTTTTGAAGGGGAGGATCTCTCATTTGAAAGTCTATGAAGCTAAAACATGCTTTTCTACCACAGCAGTGAAAGTGAATCTAGTCTGTAATGTGCCTTAACTTTGCTAGAGAGTAAAGTTACTTTAACAGTAAGTGAATGTGAGCCAACTTATTTATGGTTAATGCTTTAATACAGAAAGAACAATTTTTTCCCCCAAGAGTTAGGTGTTGGAAAATAGGTGGCTTGGTAGTCTAAATGCATATACATATTTAACAAAGATTTTTATTGAGTGTTAGACTGATCTAGGCTGCTTTTTCATTATGTGTGTGGTAAGTGATTTTTACCAAAATGTCACCTTTTGCATGGCAGTAATGGGACAATTACTGCACTTGCTCAGGGAATGATGACATTCCCTGAATCTTTCTCTAGTCTGTTTTGCAGAAGTCCGTGCATTGGCACTGAGCAGTCTGGTCAGAAGGAATGTTTAATCATATATGTAGCCCTATTGGCAGCCCTTATATCAAAGAAAACACACATAAAAAAGGATGCTTGTTTTATTAAGATCCTTTTAGAGTGTGCAGGTGAAAGCAACATTTTCAAGGAAGTTACATATAGCCCAAACTTCTTGGCTTTCTGATGAGTAGCAGAAAATGTCATAGAGAGTCACACTCAAACACAGTTGACTCCGTGATTTCTGGGTAGGTCTGGGAACCAACAGGTTGTATGTGCTCAGATTAAGAGAAAGTTCTTTGCATTTATTTTATTGGGCCTGGTTGAATAGGGTGTGCATATATATAGCAGAGTGGAATGGGTTAATCCACGAAAGGCTTTTTAGACTCTTGTAGTTTTACTGTGAAGTTCTATTATGGAAAGAAAGGAAAGGAAATGCCACTTACTATTGAGATTTGTGTTCTGTTTTCAGCTTCTTTTATTAATGCAAATTTATTTTATCGTTTTTTAGAAAAGAACTAATACTGTCTGGCACTTTAAATCCACATAAAGATTTACATCTTGGAAAACTGGCATTAACGAAGTTTCCGAAGAGTCCAGAAACATGGATTCATAGGTTTGTTTCCCTCGCCTTCTGTTGCCTCCCTAAACTTAAACATTTTTCCTGTGCTTGGGTTAAGGAGAGCTGTAGATGAAGGAGGACATCTAGAAATATGGTAGATTCTTTGAGCCAGTCATTGTAAAATACCTTGTGCTGGCTTTTGAAGGTTCCTGCCTATATTTTACACTGGGAACTAAGATTATATGCACCTTTTTTGCTGTGTAATTTTTTAAGAAACCTTGGAGGTGAGATAAGTTTTCCTAAAGGTTTATCATGTCTTGCAGCACCTAAAATTCTCAGCCTGAGAATTCTGATTCCATCAATAGTAAGTATTTGAGCATTGTGGGTTTCTCCTCCATTCCTTCCTCCAACTTACTATTATATTGCTTGTCTACAGGCATTTTACCAAGACAAGAATCGGTAAAAGCTAATTTTTATAACCAAAGTTGGGTTTTTTCCGTTCTAGTACTGGTCTTTTTGGTTTGGTGAATTTATTTTTATAATTTGTAACTTAAGCAATGTCATTAAGTCACCGCTACTAAGTATTAAAATAACAGTGCACATTTTTGGAAAAGATAACTCCAGAATTACTCAAATACACAAAGCTAACCATCTCGATCATGACTGAGTGTACGTAAAATGCCTGTAGCACAGCCAGTTGAAGCATAGGGTTGCTCAACTTTTTTTAAAACAGAAACAGACAAAAAAACAGAACAATTTGGTGGGGGTGTGTGTGTGATGTTTTCATGATGTGTTTTTCACAGGATAACTCATCCTTTTACAGATAGTCTTAAAGAGATTTGAGTGTAACACATTACAAGGCAGTTTGCAACGTTTGCATTTCACATATCCACCATTAGTACACCTGTGAAGTTGGTACCCCATTAGGGGATTCGTACTGTATCAAAAACATAAATAAAGATTCAGTAGTACTGATAATGTGTGAATATTTGGAAGAGGGAGTTGTTGGTAAACTATTCTTTTTGAGTACATGAGCTTAAAATTCTTAAACTTAACCTAGAATGTAATACATGGAATATTCCTAAGCGTTCCTTAACTTACAAGCGTCTACTTAATTTCTGTAAATTTCTCTCTTAGCAGCATTGGTATAGCAACAACACTGATGTATTTCTGCAACACTGGGTTTTGATTTTGTTGTTCTTCAACTGCTTTTCATCATCTCTGTGCTACTGACTCATGCTGTTTGATTGCTTTGTTTGAAGTAAAAGGAGTAGGTAGAAATAATGCGAAAAAATCTTGCAGTTTGTCATGGTTTAGCCTTTACCACATGGTAGCTAACGCTGGAAAACTGATTTTTTTTTTTTTTTTGCATGTAACTAGTGCTGAACCAGGTGCCATTCATATCACTATGGTGATCAATACATTTTTATTAAATTAGTCAGAGTGGTAGGTTCTTAATATTTATTTGTAGCTTAGAAATAATAAAAAATTCTGCCTGTAACTTCTATGCAATCTTAAAATAGGGGCATTCTAATAGGTTTATAATTTGTCATTCTTCCTCATATTTGCCTAAAACAGAAAAGTACACTTGAGGATGATCGTACAAATGTTTGGTTTGGATTTGAATCTGCTGACTGTGATTGATATGTGTTAGAAAATAAGATGTGCAAAAATTTTTTTCTGCATCAGTATAGGGATAAATCTTGTATTTTCTGTTCCCCCATTGTACCAAATTTCAGACAGAAGTGCAAAAAAATAGGATGGGGCAATTATAAAATTAAGTAAAACATATCCAAATTATTATTTTTTTTTTTACACATGGCAGGTACACTTACTAGAGATATCAAAATCCCTGTAATAGATTTTGCCATATGGTCTTTTGCTATATATTTTGGGAAGTTTCAGATAGATCTTGTGTATGTACAATCAGTGTATCTATTGATTGCACAATTGCCACTGAATAATCCTGCAGTCACTTGTGGTAATTCCAGGAACTGCAATAGTAATAGGAACATACAGTGACAGAAGAAATTGGATTTCTCCACGTTTATTGGAGAAAATGTTCTCTTAAAAGCCTCTAGAATAATACCATGATATTCAGAGAGCGCCAAAAATACATTTTAAATCTTCTGAGGTTGTGCTTGACTTTCTTTCCTCAGATACAAAAAGTCTAGAAATTTGCTGAGGTTTCATTTATAGTTTTTTTTCTTTTGGTGTAGCCACAGAGACTATACAGTCCTTATTTTTTCACACATTCCTGTATATATAATTTATCTGAATTCCTTATTTTATAAAAAGTCCTCATTTTAAGAAACAAGTAATTTTAGGATAAAAACAATTTGTCTTTTTGTGGTTTTACTCAGAAATCAATGTTATTGGAATAATGTTTACCTATTGTTAAAGGAATGACTATCAACTCATTTAGCTTTTGTGCCTGAGGCATTTTTAGAATTTCCCATTTCTTGAAAATCAGCTGATTGAAGTGAACAAATACTAGCTGGTGATATTTGGATCAAAGACAATTTTAAAAAGCAAACGTTAAGTCTTCAAAGTTACTACATTTCATAAAGTAAAGTTACACAACAGTCAAAGAGCATGGGCTGTTTGGCTGTACCTCTTCAGTTAAAACAAAGATTATATACGAAGCCAGCATATGTAGCACTGGCTTCAGTCCACTGCTTGTGATTGCTGAGGACAAGTGCAGTCAGTTTAAAAATTGCTTTCTTATCAATTATCTTTAATACTGTCTTCCAGTAGTTGAAATCTGTTTTTAGAATAACCAAGAGAAAAAGACAGTGCAAATAAAAAATACCTGTGAACAAGAATATTGTGAATGTTTTCAAATGAAACAAAAAGCAGATGGATTACCATGTTTTGACAGTGCTTGGCTTATCTGTTTTTTTAAATTTTTAGTTACATTTATATACACATATGTATGTGTATATATATGTATACGCAATTTTATATGTAAATTGCCAAATAGAATTCTCTTTTAAAATTATTTTTAAATTATTATTGATTTTTTGTAACCAGGAGAGACACCTTTCCAAAAGTAGCAATTAATCGGTTTTGGAACTGATGTGAGGCAATACAAAACAGAAAAACCTCTGTGTCACGGATCTGATGATGTCCAGCTTTTTCGAGCATTCCACATGGGTCCCAGACTACACATCTGTGATCCCTTTTTGTAGGACCATTTTGTGTAGGGTCTGCAGATGCATGTTTTCTGCAGCACTGAGGCCACCCCTCAAAATACTAATCTAAAAATACTACTAAAAGTCAGTCCAAAGTAAAATCAAGAATCTATGTAGGAATCTGTGCTTATTTTAGTCACTTCAAATCAAATATGTATCATTCAGAGTAAAAACATTTGGTTTGCTTATACGTACAGCCCTTCAAACCATAAGTCTTTTGCACTTCCTTTCTGCTGGTGATGTGCAGAAACTAATTTGGTTTGCTGTGTGCAGTACTGAAAAATGTGAAAAATGCTCACAAAACATAGCTGCTTTTTTTTATTGAATCACTTTTTTCTGTCTCATTTTGGATACTTTATTTTAGTGCTATACAAGTCGCTGAAAGAGGAGCTCATTAGAAATCTCACGCAGACAGTTCTTGCATTTTTTCATAAATTTGCTTTTTCTTTCTGTTTTCTTTTAGTATGCTGTAGGTAGTCATGACCACATAAAGTGAGGGAACAAACAAATCAGCTAGAGTTGAATTATTTTGAGAGTGTGATCATAAAGGCATAGTTTTCAGTATGAGAAGAGTTCATATAGTTATGTTTACTACTTATTCATCATCTAGTTACAGTGTAATTGAGATAATTGAAATATCAGAAAAGGTTGATTGATTTATAGAAATGAAAAAAATATTTGTTCTCTTAAAATTGATCTCTCACCATTAACATTGTACATTGTTTAACCAGACGATGGGTGCTGCAACAACTAATTCAGGAAAAGTCCTTGCCTGGTCTTGTGACTAAAGGAAACTTGGGAGCGGTACCTGTGGAGAGAATTCACCACCGCCTAGTGCAGGAGGAAATGAATGTCTGCTCTGAAGCTGCTGGGAGATATCCAAGCAACTACAATGCCTGGTCTCATCGCATCTGGGTTTTACAATATTTGGGAGAGCTGACTGTCAAGGTATAATACAATAGTGAATAAAGTCTTAAAATTCCTTGTCAAAAAAAAAAAACCCAGACTGATTTGCCAAGCAGATCCTATGATATGGATGGAGAGTATAATGAGAGTATCCTATTAAGTTAGTACAGGTGGCTAAGAGTGTTTCAAAAAAGCAGGCAAAACATTGCAGTTAGTGTGTTCTCCATTTTTCTTATCAGCTTAGGCAGGTTCTGCTCAGCGGAGAGAACACATTTTTCTCAGCCATGTACAAAGTTCTGTTTGTCTGTTGGTACTTAGTGTTAATGAACTTGTGTCAGGAGGATAGATGGGACTATGTGAGCTGAAATAAAGAAAGGGCAACTGAAAATAATTCTTCTAGCACTAATCTTGAAATTCCTACTAGAGAAAAAAATAATACATAACAGATTACGTTTTGATAATGTAATGCGATGTCTTGTTTGATACCCTGTTTGTCTTGTTTGGTTCAGTTTATCTGTGGTTTTAGAGTATTGAAGGATGAAGTAAAGACAGCAGGAATATCACAGAAAGCATAGTAGTGCTTGTAACTAGTTTTTTCAGCTCCAACAGTATCTTTTGACACTATTTGAATTAAGGTATTTCAGCTCCAGCAGGGACATCTTGTGTAATGGCATATTTTTCAGATCACATGTTAGTATCTAAAAGATCAAGACCTGCAGCAAATTGAATTAGTTAATGTGACGTGATTATATACACATATATACACATATAAAATTATATACACAGTTTGTAATACTGTAGTTTCTAAGCTGTTAGGTGAATTCCTTTGAATAGTAGCCTGATGGCAGAGACACATCACTCAGACCAGCAACTGCTGCATTTTGCCATGTTGTAAACACATGGGGGAGTGAGGGAGGAATTTAGTGGAGATTGTTGAGTTGATAACAGCCATTATTTTTATGTCTTATGGGACAGCTACTGCTAGCAATGGATGTTGTTCTTCTGATGTTTTTTGTTAATTGTCACCTCAGAAACTTTAAAAATAGCTGTATCAGATTGGTAGTAAATAGCAACTATGTTGCAGGCTCTATGAGGGAGACAGCCCAGAATTTGGGCTCATCTGCTTAGCAAGTTCATACGAAGAGGTAGTTATGGAAAAGAATTACAGGATTGGGATAGACTGGAGATTAGAAAACAGGGTTAGAGGTCTATATTAATAGGAAATAGGGACTTTCGCATAAGTCTTTTAACAGCTTTGTTAAGAAGAGGGAGGGAAAAGTTAGCACTAGTAATTAAAACTCAAGTCATTTTATGCTTTAGTTAACGGTAATGTGAAGATAAGGGTAATACCCTGAGTGCTTATTGCACTTGCTCCTCCTTACAAATTTAAATAAGCATAAAGAATTGCATTGTGATAAAAATAACACTTCTCAGAGCTGGAATCATTCTGGTGCTTTTATTCATTGGCAGTTGTCAATGGATTGTGTGACAAGTCACAAGTGTGCCTGTGAAGGAACTAGTTTAAATTCATTTGGTTGCTCCAAGTCCATTTGCCTTGCCTGCCATCCCAATTCTCCTACTGATCTTCTTTTTAGGCTACTAAGGAAGTGATCGTTTTCGCTAGTTTTGTCCAACTGGCTTTTGTTACCTTTGGCAAAATTTCACTGGTTCTGCTGTTCCTCAAGCAGTGTGTTTAACCCATTGGGAAATCTCCATGTTGACTCTGGGCTTTTTTCATGACAACACCAATGCATCTCTTCATATGGCTTAGCAGAAGGTGTTTGGGATGCAGGGAAACTAGGAAAAAGTGTGGAACATAGAAGATGTCGAGAATCTTGAGATAAAATTTGTGTCTAGGTAACTTTAAAAGGCAGAATTAGAAAGTGACTAATTCCAAGATGTGATATGAGGAAAAAAGAAAATATGAAGGACAGGTAAAAAGCAGACATTAGATTTTTTACAAAAATATACAGGTTATTTTGTTGCTTGATATCTCGTTTTGTACCTTTGGCCATTTGTGTTTTTGACAATCTGAAAAGAATGGTAAATTTCACCAAGATGTAAAGCCAGAACTGTGCTGAAAAAATTAGCAGATAAAACAGTCGCTGTGATTCTATAGCCTTTTAGTTCTTGCAAGGTTGCCTCAAACTAGAGTACCTTGTATTATTTAGGGCCACATTTCTGCTATAATACAAACTTTGTGTGTAGTTTGAGGTAGTTTTTGTTCCAGTGTACAAGGAAATAGAGGCCCAGAAACATAATATATATGTTGTATTGTCATTGAATTAAGGTTTCGCAAAACAAATTTATCATTTATGAAACTGTTCGCCTTCTTTGGAGGATTTGAGGGGGTAGGTTGTTTGGTTGTTTGGTAGGGTTTGGTTATTTTTCCCTTTGGTTTGGTAATCCTAATGCTTCTGCAGACTAAATCTTAGTTCAAACTCTGGTAAAAAGATATAAAATACAAGAGGAGAAAGTTTTGACCCTCTAGGAAGACTTTCTCACAGAAAACATCATAATGTTTCTTCTTTCTTACACTAGACAGCAAAAAACATTATCTTGTTTGAATATAGAAATCCCAATTTGTTTTTCATCCAGAATTTGAACCACATTAGCAAGTTTACGTTGTATTTGAACAGTGTTCATTAATATCAATAAAGGATTTGTCAAGAATAGGTTGTTCCAAACCAATCTAATATTTCTGGTATTGGAATACTTGCCTTGGAATAGGATGAGGAGGCTTGACTTCAGCTTTCTCACGTGCCAGTACAGTTAGCTAATGGGGGAAAAACATGGGCTCCAGATACCTACTAATAGGTGGGTGCATAATCATTTGGAGAACCAGAGTAAGAAAGTAATATTGGTATCATCTATCTGTTAAAGTCATGCACATCACAATGCTTGAGAGAAATCATGCAGATACAAAGATAAGATGTAATTCAGCAAGCATGAACAAACTTTTTTGTTTTCTTTAGATAGGAATACTCAACTTCATAATTACAGGATGGAGAGTGGCTGATCAGGCCCTTCAATTAAAAAAAACAAGCAAATAAACGTGGTGGGGTCATTGTCATGAGGCAACACCTCTCTTGTGTGATGCCCAGAAGACA
The DNA here is from genome assembly GCA_011057875.1 of Pterocles orientalis. Classification (NCBI taxonomy): domain Eukaryota; kingdom Metazoa; phylum Chordata; class Aves; order Pterocliformes; family Pteroclidae; genus Pterocles; species Pterocles orientalis. The sequence continues at coordinate 205,142 of WKFP01015551.1, read as the reverse complement.
GAAGCATGTTAATAGGACACAAAGTAATTTTTCATGTAGACATCCCCAGTAAGGCCTTAGCTTTTTCTTAGATAACTGGACCTCCAAAGGTACCTGTCTTTTGTGTGAGGAGGCATTGCCATATTTATCTGGTTATCCTTTAAAGTTTTTTCCCCAGATACAGTTCCCTTTCATGTTTCCAGTGTCCTAGATGGGGGACGAAGTTTTGGGCTGCAGTTTATGATTGGTAAGTGCTTTAAAAAAGGAAGAACAGGGTCAAGGAAGGTGTAAGAGGGAGTGTAGATCCAGAGGTTGAGGCAGAGGTCACCGAGCTCACATAACCTATTCTGGAGTGGGAAACCAGTTCCATGGTACTCAGCTCACGACTGAAGGTAGAAGAGAACCCTTTCTGTGAAGTTGTCAGAAGGGGAGAGGGAGGTATTTTCATGCCATTTCCTCTTTGCTTCACAGAAGAATGGCAAAGGGCTTGTTATGTTCAATGTGGAAATGGAGAAAGCTGGCTCAGTAAGAAAGAACCTCTGTTGGAATTCAGATGTTAGGTGGCATTTTTTTTTTCTCCAGTTGTTTGAAGCATCTTCTGCTCTTACTCTGATGTTCCTAGAGGAGAGGCTTTGTTTTTTTACCTCTCAACAGGTTTAATGGCAATCTTCTCTCTTGCTTTTCTAGAAGAAGTTTACTAGTTCAGGTAAGAAGTAATGCTGGGAATAATTCTGTTTGCTTTGTGCAGGGAGCTAAAATGCATAATTACAGTGTTCCCCTGTAACTTTGTAGCTTATAAATATATCAGGTAAATGAATTGGATTATTCCAAGACCTAAGTTGGACATAATGTGTGTTGTATCAGAGTTGTTTAAAATCTGTTGTATCAGACAACTCTGAATAAAGAGGCGTCTGATTTTTCTGATGTCTCCCTTAGCCCCGTGTTGTTTTTAATAGGATTTTAAATGTTAATTTTCAGAAGTTTACAATAGTAAACGCAATTCTGCTGAGAAGAGGGAAGCTGATCTTCTAGTTTAAAGTGAAGAAGTGGAGATGGGGATTTTTAGCTCCCTTAAGAATCCCTTGTGTGGGCTGTTATTTAATAGTGCCCTTCAGTTTGATGAGCTATAAAAAGAAGACAATACTGGCATCTCCTGTCAAAATGTAAAAAAGCATGTTGAGTCTCTCAGGTAGAAGGTGTTATTTGTGTTGTTTGTGTTTGTTCCAATGTCTTTTAGAACAGACGCACCACATAAAAAAAAGGTGTATAACTAGCCTTGCACATTTCCATGGTTTTCTTTGTGGGAGGCTGTGCCTTTTGTGCTGCAGGAGAAAAAAGACATGCCTATGAAAGCTTCTTTGCATCAGCCAGTCTTGTTAAGTGATGTGGGTAGCTTAGACAAAGAGATAAAAAGCAAGAATACACCAGTAAGTTTATATCCAAAATCTTTAGAAGTAAACGAAAAAGGTAGTTTTGATCTCTTTAAAAACTTTAAACTCCAGAAGAGGAGTGATGTGAGGAAAGAGGTTAAAGCCTTTAAAGAAATACAACCATTAGTTCTAGCAGAGAATGTAAAGTAAAAAAAGCTTTGCCCAATAGCCAAACTTGCCCGTCTTCCTAGAAATAGATTTTGAATTCCTAGAAATAAATTCTGCCCTAGAAATAAATTTTTGTTTAAAAGCATAAGGCAATCCCAAGCACAAATACAGGCTGGGCGGAGAATGGATAGAGAGGCTCTGAGGAGAAGGACTTGGGGGTATTGGTGGAAGAGAAGCTCAACATGAGCCGGCAGTGTGCGCTTGCAGCCCAGAAAGCCAACCGTGTCCTGGGCTGCATCAAAAGAAGCATTAGCAGCAGGTTGAGAGAGGTGATTCTCCCCCTCTAGATGTGGGGCCCCCAACATAAGAAAGGCATGGAGCTGTTGGAGAGAGTCCAGAGGAGAGCCCCAAAATTAATCAGAGGGCTGGAGCACTTCCCCTGTGAGGACAGGCTGAAAGAGTTGGGGTTGTTCAGCCTGGAGAAGAGAAGGCTCCGAGGAGACTTAATAGCAGCCTTCCAGTACCTGAGGGGGGCCTACAGGAGAGATGGGGAGGCACTCTTCATCAGGGAGTGTAGTGACAGGACAAGGGGTAATGGGTATAAGCTAAAGAAGGTAAATTTAGACTAGACATTAGGAAGAAATTTTTCACTGTGAGGGTGGTGAGACACTGGAACAGGTTGCCCAGGGAAGTTGTGGGTGCCCCATCCCTGGAGGTGTTCAAGGCCAGGCTGGGTGAGGCTTTGGGCAACCTGGTCTAGTGGAGGGTGTCCCTGCCTGGGGCAGGGGGGTTGGAACTTGGTGATCCTTGAGGTCCTTTCCAGCCTAGGCCATTCTATGATTCTATGATAAGAGAAAATTCATAAGTGCCAGCAGTGTTGCAAATACAGCTCCAGTCACCAATGTAAGTATTTAACACTACTATTGTGAAAGCCTTTTTGGGACTTCACCAGTTACCAAGTCAAGCAACTTAATTGTGGATGAAGAGTTTTGTATTCTACAGGCTCTAGGACTTGGAACGTAATGTTAGTGGTTGACATTCTTTCCTGAAAAAAATGAAAGCGTCAATTACTTTAAATTATTATTTTTCTTTTAAGCAACTCACCCACTCTGATACCAATAATGCACTAAGCAAAAATGAGAATACTTCTAACTCATATCCATATAGTTTGGCATACCCTTTACCTTTGCCACCTCTAAATAGTCTTTATGCTTACCATTTTAAGAATCTGGTTATTTCTCATCATAAGTGGTTTCGGTTATTCTCCCCTGCCCACCTGTTCCCTGCACCCTGTGGGAAGGTTTCTGAGACATCTACCTTTTCAGAGTTTGGAAGACATATAATTGCTTTTGTGCAGGGGTGCCAAGATACTTGTCAGCACACAGTGGAAAAAGCTCAGTGATTACTTCATTTTTCTGTGTGTGTTCTGAAACAGTTACCACAGTGGCTGAAATCTGCAGAGGAGAGGCTACCTTAATACAGAAATAGTGGTATTAAGTTCCTCCTTTATACTGGTTGATAACTGTTCCTGCTTTTTGTTTCAGGTTCTCCTCGATGAACTTTCATCCACTAGATATTGGGTATCCATGCATGTCTCGGACCATAGTGGATTTCATTACCGCCAGTTCTTACTCAAGTCCTTGATAGGCAGAACTGTGACTGACAATAATGTACTGGTACAAAATCAAATGGTCAATGAGAAAAGCACTAGCCTTCAAAAGGAGGAGAGCGGAGGGGCAGAAGCTACCTGTGTGGAAGAACAAAGTGTGGATCCCCTCTGCTGTTTAGAGGAAGAGTTGGAGCTTTGCACTGAACTGATTGATACTTACCCAGGGCATGAAACCTTGTGGTGTCATAGGTAAGAGGACTTGGTCAAAAGAGCATGGCTGACTAGGTAACAGCAGATTTGCCAAAGTGACACTGAGCCCTTTTTTTGTAGAGTGTGAGCAGTGACACCAGATTTTGTGTCTGTGGGGGAGTGTGGTGGGATGTCAAATGAACTGAAGCAGTTCAGCAGCAACAGCAGATTATTTTCAGTGACTGACTTTTTTTTTTTCTTTTTTTTTTCTTCCTGCATTTTCCTCCAAAGAAGGCGTGTGTTCTATCTTCAGCACCATCTACGCAACAAATTTCTGAGTGCAGTGGTATCGTCTGCGGACAGCAGTGATGAAACTCTGAGTAATTCCCACCACAGTCCTGCGACAAGTTGCATGGCTCAAGCTATGGATGTTGAAGGTTTGAATGAATCGGGCAGCAAACAAGGTTATACCCAAGAAACAAAACGCCTGAAGCGTGCTCCTGTGCAGGACCCTCTAGGTCCAGAAATGGAATACCGGTTCATTGATAAAGTATTATCAACTTGTAGGGATGCAGACCAAGCCAGGTTTGCCACTGCTTATAGTAAATGGTTAGTTACTTTTTTAGGTCAGTGAAGGAAGAGTTTAAAAACTTCAGGGTTCTTTTAGTGCAATATTCTCTTTTCAGACACAGATGCATGTCTTGGTTGCAAGTGTTAGCTAACCATGTGTTTCTCCCTGTTTTAATGGTCAGTCCTAAAGTTCATATTCAGAGTAGAAGTCTGTCACTTTATTAAAGAACTGGCATACCTTTTTATTAAGCAAATACAGTTAGTTCTTGAATCTTTTTAAGAAATCACTGTATCAGCTTCCCACCATGCCACTTTCTTATTTTTTAACTTCTGCATTAAGGTGAACTCAGAGTCATTTGGCTTAAAACAAACAAACAAAAAACCCAAACAAACAAAACCAATAAAAACAACCAGCCTGAAATGCTTTTGAAATAAAGTGTCTGGAAAAAGAATAGGAGGATCTGTCAGTATCAGCTAAACCTGTTTCCAGGTTGTTCCTCTTTACTATAGCATCTTGCTAATACCTTATTGGAATGAAACTATATTTGGTGAGTGCTATTAATTCTGTATAAGCAACCTTTAGTAAAACACCAGACCACAGTGTTTCTTTCTCAAGGCTTCAGTAACGGTATTGGAGCCCTGCATTTTACTATCATAATGGAGTTTTTGTTTGTTTATTAGTTGTCACTTGAGTTTGATAGGAAAGTCTAAGTTGAAATCCTGAGAAGCAGATACACGAAAATGTGGCAGAAAATAGTTCAAACACGCATGTTCACACTCAGAGCTGTATTTGGAAATACTTTTCTTAGAACAGACTAAGTACTGGTATTTATTTATTTATTTAATCTCAACAATACAGAATTAATGACACGATACACATTTCTGAATGTATTATGTACACTACAGAATCTCAGCGTGCTAAATCACACATTGTTAACTTGTACTTAACCAAGACCATGCAAGTCCAATAGATGATGGAGTAAAAAGTCATTCTTCTGACTGCTTATTGAGACTATACAATTAAAAAAAAAAAGATAGCAAGAGGGAACTATCTCTTCAATTTTGTTCTTTTGCAGAGCTTCAGTCTTTGGTTTTCTTTTCTTTTGACTCTTCCTTAAGAGCACTTCTCTAACCATACATCTCTGTTTACGTAACTGCAAATTTTAAGGGAATTTGAAACACATTTCTGTTCCAGTGAAGTTAAACATCAATGGTGTGTTCTGTAATTTCCTTAGAACTTGTCTATATAAGGGATTTTTTACACTAATGGAATTGTGCTGGTCCAGAGACCCAGAGGATAAACATGGTACAGCTGTAGAAGTTTGTACAATGGCAACATCGCCTCTGTTCCAAACAGACTATTCACTGAGGGCATTAAATTTTCAAGCTACAGTCTTTGCTAAAATTGCTGTATATTTCTCCTGCCCAGAGTGCCTCCTGACTGTGTTAAGTTTCAAGCTGCTGTTTCTGTTGGGCAGAGGGAGCAACAATGAGGGAGGAAAAAAAGCAAGTAGCATGCTTAGAAGGTATAATTTTGAAAGAAAAAAGGCACTTGAAATATGGAATTCCAACAGTTCTAAATAATTTCATGGATGGGGATTACTCTTGCATTTCAAAATAGAAATAGACCACCTCTAGTCTTAGAGAGTATGTTCATAACTCATTTCAGGCACAGAGTAGCTAACAGACACATTTCTCAATGTACACTGTTCTGTTTACAGTACCTAGATAAGTCTGACCTAGGCTTCAGCATCCCCATGGCAAAGCTTTGTCTCGATGGACATCCACACCTGCCTCTCTGTAGCTAGGGATCTATTACATGGCTGTTTGTTTTGAGGTGCTCTGGGATGCTGTCTTGGTTTTAGCTGCAGAAGAACCTAATTGGTGTGTGAAGGAGGTGTAGGGAATGGCTTGAGAGGATAATTTTGTCATAAGACGTCTTCATGACCACTGACAAATAGGTGGGTTCAGGTGCAAAATGGAGTCTGAATTTAAGAACTTGACTTCAGCAAGAGCTTTTACCCATCCAGAGGACCTGATGTTTTTTGAGTATGAAAGATACATTAAAGCATGTGTGTAGCCTGGGTCAGCTTGATTAACAATAACCCATTAATAACTAGTATGACCCTGGAAATGTGAAGTCAGCTGGCAATGTATTAAGGATCGTGTTCTTGGTCCTAGATTACTTAGATAGTTAGTAATGTAGTTGTGTGTTCTGTTTACCTTGGCAAAAATTACCTGTTCATGAGAAAAATATTACTGACAGGAGCAGACTGAGAAGTGGGAGTGGGATAAATATTTATGGAACTGCATAAGGGAAGAGATGCTCTCTTCTTGCACTGGAATGATTGAGGTTTTTAGAGGAAAATATTTATACTAGAATCTGACTTGAAACCCATTATATATTTCTTCCAGGCCATAATCTGGAGTCTTAGTTGGCTTTCTTAGAGCTATATTGTGGAAGTACTGTGGTATTGAATTTGACAGTCTTTCTGTCATAAACACTTAAGATCAAACAGCTTTCCTCATATACATGTGTGCAGTTCCTATTCATGTCAGCATGAGTTATGGATACTTGTAGGAAGAAAATATATGGTCCTATGTAACTGAACAGAGTTGCATTGTATTTTTATACTTGGAAAATGTTATGAGGGCTCTGATTAGAGATGGTGCTGATACTTTTATTACTTTTACAAAACACTGGTGGCTGTAGTATGACTCTTATGTGTGGGTTTTTAAAGACCACACCTGATGGAAATACTTGCCCCCATACCTTTTCTTTTCTTTAATCCAGTGGAATAGTTACATTTAGAAATGTTTGCAGACAAGACTGACACATAGAAAACTAAACAATAAAAGTGAAATAGAAACAAGTAATTTCTTCCCCTTTGAAAGAAATGCAAGCAATAAGTCATCAAAATAGATGATGGTACCTATATAATGATACAAAAGAAGAAAATATATAGCTAAATTCCTTCAAGCTGTCAATGTCCTTGAAGCATCTTACATGAAATGGTTGAAGAGATCCTTCCAACAAATTGTATTAAGCTTACAACTGTGTGATGTTCTGAAACTATGATCGTTGGAACACACCTGTCTAACCATTCAGTAGTACTGCAGAGCCCCATTTAGGCACTGCTTGAGAAAAAGAAAAGTGGCTTCACGCCATTGGTAGTTAACATGCATAAAGATTACTGAGTACAGCTACTTTATGTATTTTAGTTGTTCTGTGTTTTAGAGGTCAGAGAATTATAATGTAGTCAATGGTCATTCTTGCGGTGAAAATGCCCAATAGAAGCTGCAGAATACAAGGCTTTCTGAAATTCCATCAGATAAAAAAAATCAAACTTTGTACATTTGTAAACATCTTCATATAAAGCTCAGCATCGTTATTGGTTTTACCTTCTGCTCTAGTATGTGTCATTTGAATTGATGCTTTTTGTTCACTGGGTTAGCCTTTGGCGAAATTTCTTTGTGCTAGAAACAAAGGGTTTTGAGGAACAATTGTGGTTTGAAACTACAGCAATTAGAATAGAAGGAATCACATTTTACGGGGTTGAATTCTCTGCTACTAAGTATATTAACTGTTATTTCATTGGGATTTGGTTTATCTTGTGTGTTACAGTCACCGGAGCAACACATGCAGCATTGAAGATAGGTATTATAACAAACTTGTATAAAGTTGTTATTGGAATGCATTATTATAGCTGCTCTGATTAATATTTGTTAATCTGTTCTTGCCTGCATATTAGTGTTTTGTTGACTTCTTGCATATTCTTTAAACAGTCAAATCTTTGTGTCATTTAAACAGGTGGAAAAGTAAATTGTCAGTTTATACTGTTTGATCAATTACCTTTACATAAAACTTGCTTTAAGACAAATAAGTAAAGTGGTAATAATAGTGAGAAAGTTTAGATTCTGTCTTATAATAAAAGTTTCTGGCATTTCCAGTTTTGTGTTAGTGCTGCTTAATTAAGAATATGTAGCTAGTCTTTATGGGCAGGAGTGAGTTTTTTCCTAAGCAGATAATTAACGGATTTTTAAAACGGTACTGAATAATACTGATGAGCAGAAGTGAAGAGTTTTGCAAAGACTTGTTTGCGTAGCCACACTCAAAAAGCCTACTTTTTCAGAACAACGTATAATACAGTGAACAAATGTGACTACCAGAGAATAATTTAAGTGGTGAGTCTTCAGAGACTTTATGACTGAATTTTTGGACAAGGTTGTTTGTGTAGTTTTGTTTTGCCTTCTGTGAGGGAAGAATGTTCCTTAGGGTTTTTTAATTTAGTAGGAAGTGAACCGTTGCACTTACAGTGTGGGGAAAAAAACCCCACAAATGTAGATGTGACTTTTAAATGCATGTTTGTCCTGTACTCACTTGATGATGAGAGGTCTTTACAGTTAAATCTTACTGTTTAGTTAGTGTCAGGTACAAATGAAAGAAGGTAACTCACCTATTCTCAGTCTCTCACTTAACATTCAAATTACTTTCAAAGGAAGCTTGTGTCCCTATCTAAGATAATTTTCCATCTTTTTTTCGCATGTGCTAAGAGGTGTGTTTCCTTCCCAACCTCTTCTCTGTTCTTCCAACCAGCAAAGAAGAATGTAGCAAAGCATTGGTGACGTGGCCTCATTTCCTGTTTAGATAACTCTGACTACCTCCGAAAAAGTGCTCTGATTGATGTCCTTAAGTGGCGTTTGTCAGGCTTAGTTTTTTTGGAACTTCATACTAGACCTGCATCCTCTATCTGAAGTGAAAAGCAGGACCTTCATCGACAAAGCCATCTAGTTTCCCCAGGAGAGTTTAAAGGAGAAAAGAAAAAAAAAATAGTTAAAGTTGGGAAAACTAGAATTAGCATAAACTTTCATTAGTCTTTTCTTCTGAAGAAGCAATGTATTGCTGAAAAATGGAGGAAACACGTGCTTCCAAGAAATTCCTTGTAGGCAGTTTATGCTTGACCTGACACAATCTAGTGGCTTTTACTTAGCGTGTAATGTTACTTCTCAGGGCATAACTCTATTGTAGTGAATTAGGGTACTTTTTACAGTTTATAATTATTAATTAAAAAAAAAACCAAAAATGCTAAACATGTAATAACTGGCTTTAAAATTTTTTTTGTCTAGCATAGTGTTTTATATCTACCCACAGGCTAATACTGTACCTGATGATTCACAGTGGACCTTATTGTGTCATCTGCATTATATTGTTATTTTATGTCTGAAACTGATGTTGCAGTCTTGCAGGAAGCTCCTGACAGTTGCTGGTTTTCTTCTCTTGAGTTCTATGCTACTAGTCAGTAGGATATTTACTATCTCACAAATAAGTATGTTGTAATGATGGGGAAGCTTTTTACAGTTTCTGTGTTGATGCACTATGTATCTTAGATGTATTTTTTTTAATTTTTGTTAGGAGTGTGAATACTAGAATTGCAAAAGCTTTTAGTTGTAAATAGCTGGCAAATGCTTATGTACAAAACAACTATTTTGAAGAGTAGAACTCTTAACTGAAGTCTAGTTTATTAAGCATCTTTATCTACACCATCTGGAACCTGCTGTTAATCCTACTGTATAGATGAACGTGTCGAGAACCCACAGCAAGGTGCGTATTTTCTTCACAGGACACTATCTGAACAGAATTATGGTGAAACAAAGATCTTTTCTTGGATGAGGTATTCCTGTACATTCATTGTGAATAAAGATATTAATTTGGTACGTCATTAATACAGTAAGATTTCCTGAATGGCTGCATAGAATGAATGCAATGAACAGTGTTCCCTGTTATTAAAAATTATATAAATGATACAAGGTACCAGAACTTGTTTTTATATGACAAAAATGTATTTATACCTACTGTGTTCATTCCGTTTTGTTCCAGTTTTTTGTTTTGAAGTGGCTACATTTAAAACTGGGTAGTCATCTTGAAGAGTGTGCTTGGGAATGTATTACATTAATTTTATGTAATGGAAATAGTAGATCTGTTAAATGGTTTCAAGTAGCATATTGCGATCAAAGGTAGTGACAGCACTACAGTATTTAAGTGAGCCATTAAGCTCAATTTTGTAACACTATTCTAGCAAAATGTTTATTTCATCAAGATAGGTGAAAAAATATTTAATTCTCACTGCTTTCATCTTAGGGGGAAATAGAGCTGATTTTAAACATAATATTTTGCAATATTTTTTCTATTAGAAATTCTCTGATACTAAGTTTTAACCACTGTAAATTTTATGTAGGTTTCCAATACAGATAAATTAGATAAATGTAGCAGAAAGAGTAGAATTATAACAGGACAGTAAGACACTGGGAAGTAATGTGATAAATGAACCAGTATTCTACAGGATAGTGAATGTAAAGCATTAAGTTTGTTTTTCACTGGTCTTACTTTGTCATAGGATGGATTCCTTTCAGAGGGGGATTGTTTTCTTTTTTGTCATCAGTAGAGGGCTTATCTGTGAATAAATTATCAATATTTATTCTCCTACAATAAGTGTGCATGGTCGGATGGATGGATGGCAGAACTGTATGCAATGTCCTGTGAAAAGGCAAAATCTCCCATGTGTGGCTGATTTTGGGTAACACTGGTGATCTGCAAACAGAATGCTTCCATGGAAGACCTGTCCTAAATCTGAATCTAGTGGGATCATTGCCAATGTCAGGGGTTTTGCTGAAAGCCGCAAGATCTCTTGCTTCCCCTCTCTTGCTTAGTCGCCTTACTTTCATGATACTGGGGCAAATGTGTACACACACATTAGTGGTGGTGTTTATTCGAAGTGCTTGTAAGGGAGTGTTTTGGGGTGGTGAAAGAGTTTGTAATGTCTTGCAGGCTGGGAGTACTGGGAGGTGGTCAGCCAGTGCCCTGCCCGGGGAATGCCTTTCAGGTGTCCTCCAGGAAGGAACAGATAGGCATATTTTGGATGAAGTGCTTTAGCATCATAGGAGACTCGGGAAAGTCATCACAAACTAGCAACTGAAATTGAATGCAAACAAGTCTTTTTGGTACTTTATTTGCAGTATTTTTTCTCATGTTCTTTTTATAAAAATCGCATCAAAAAATACTTTCAAAGTTACTCATCATCTTGACTGCCTTCTGATTTTGAATTATTGGAGAGGGCTTTCCTTAAAGAACTCAATTTTACTGGAAAATGCTAGCACCTTACCTCTCTCCTCCTAGACAATGTGATTCATTCCAGTGTTCTAACATGAGAACCTAAAATCACAGGATATTAGTGAAAATGTTGCTCAACTTCTTAAATGCAGAACTTAGGAGCAAGGACATGTTCTGCTCATACAGAGTTTGGGTTTTTTTTCATTTTGTCTTACTAGTTGCTATGACAGCAGGTAGGAAGAATTAGTAGAGAGTTGATATGTACAGTCTTGGTTTACTTAATTTTGGGGTTCATTAAATCAGAAAGCTTAGTATGAGCAAGTAATAAACCCTCCAGGGTCCTTGTACAGAAAGAGTTTGCAGGATATGGTCCTTAGTTTGCTTCCAATCAGAGTGCTTGCTTTTTACGTCGTTTAAAATGAGTGCCAAATTCCCACTGACTTCACTGACAGGATCGGGCTCTGCTGTGGAGAGGATATCGGCCACTACATGGTAGCTTTGACATTTTTAGTGTGATAGATTGTAAGTGACTTCTTTGTCTTTTGCTAGTGGTCATATTTATGGCTTCAAGGAGAAAGGCAGTTAGGGTAGTTAGCACTGTGGTTGGGGAGAAACGGTTCAAGGTTGTGGAACGTTATAGGTTTAAAAGGGTAGCTAGAGAGAAATATGGGTACTGTGGGGTATCAATAGCTAAAAAGCTGCTTTTTCCCCCACTCTTGGTTTTTTCCCTTTGTTGTGGAAAAAAAGAATTCATACAATGTACCTGTGTGCAACCCAGGGTAAGAGATTAGTTTGGTGAGTGTTACATATCAATAACATGGGTGAATGCCCAAGTTTTATGCAAGATATTTAAGGATGAATGGTAAGCCTTTATGTGCCATGTGATAGCTGATGCAATATTGAAGGGAGAAAGTCATAATAAATAGTGAATGGCTTAAGTTTTGCTGTTCTCCAAGTGTGCTGTCTACATTTATGGTACAACAATAAACTGCATGTTTGTCGCCCTGTCGCCTCACAAACGCTTATAACTACGTAACAGCTAATTTCCTTTTTAAAGCGCATCTACTTAATGTTGATTTGAGATGGTCTATAATTATTTGTTGTTACCTAGTAGTAGATAATTTTCTCCACACCTTTAATCCAACTTCAGTGGAACCTCGCTAGGTATAGATTTTAATGGTTATAAATCTTGTTTTGCTGTGAAGGGAAGTTGAAATTCCGCCATATAAAATGTTCAGTTTTCTGATGTCTAGTTAGAAACATAGGAGGGCATCCTAGCACTGCTTTCTAGTTGTGCACACTGAGTTTTACCTAGTTTATCTCAAATATTTTGTAATGCATGTTAATTAAATTTTTACATATCCTAGTAGTACAAAATATATTTTAGAAAAAAAAAAAAGCACCCTTACAGTCCTAACTATTCTATGCACATGTTTTCTAAAATTTACAGGTACAATTTTAGTGATGGTGGTTGGTAAATAGACTTTTTTCACTTACTTATCAGCAGACTTGTTTTTGTATGTATTGGTGACAGAATAGACTAAGCACAGCTGTAAGTTATTGTATTTCTGTAGAAAATGGAAAATAGTCTAAAATAGTTTTTGTTAAATGTTGGCAGTTTTAAAATAAACTTTTCATGTCCTTAAAAATTCAGTTTTCTGTGATGACATATTTATCCTGGACTCCAATTTCATTGTTTAACAACAGATATCCTTCCTAATTATTGCTAATCTCTTTTCAGTTATAAGTTTCTTTCAACAGGAGCTGTGTCTTTTCTTGTGAATTTGGGTAATGGCAGTAGATTTATTTCATGGTCTTTTTAACCATTGACAGTTAAGACTTTTTTATATGCATTCTTACATCTTTTGTTCAAGCTTAGTTTATGAAAAGAACAGCAGCTCTTCCATGTAAGAAATGTCTTTCTGGAAGTAGACAGCTGGCTGTGCTGTATAGAGTTGCAGAACTTGGACAGCTGAATGATGCGCATGTTTCTGTGACTTCTTTTAAGTTGCATGATGTTCAGTGGTGTGCTTTCCTTTTTTAAAATCTGGAATCAACTGGAATAGCTTATGCCAGTCTTTCCAGGGTCCATAGAATTTCTGTGTTGTCATAATTGAAGGGAAAACATTTCCCAGATCTTAAAAGCAGTTAACTACCTTCTTATGTTTGAAAAATACACCTTGTTTGATTCCTGTTAAAGATAGATATCATATAGAAGCATGGTACTTTAATCCAAATTGTTTGCCTTTAGAACATAAATTCTACTGTATAATTTTTATGACACAACTTAAAGAAGAATCCTCAGATGATCCCTAAACTGAACTGGATTAAAAGGTACTTGAGGTATGCTTATTGCTTTTGTATACTTTCAAATTATGCAAATACATATGCATTAACACCTGGATCCACAGTTTTAGATCTACAGTTATGCTCCTTGAATAGCATTCTACTTCCTGTATAGTTCTGTGCTTTGATTTATCAGAACTTGTTCATTGTTCATCAAAACTAACTTCACTATGTTAAGATATCTTTCTTAGACTTGAGTTAATGCTACAGTGAAATTGCTTCTGGTCCTTCTATATCAGGGCAATCAATAGCTCTCTAAAGAGGTTTCATTTCAGGCTGTTATCTAAATAATTCTGAAATTCATACAATTTAATAAGTTAATAAATTATTAAATTATGTATTAATGTAAATAATATTGAATTATTAACAGAATGTGTGTCTGGCTTGCAGCTACACTGGGATAATTCAGTGTAAAAGCATATGTAAAATATTCTTCAAATAATGTTAGATAGTTGCATATTTTAGATATTTTACAATGTGTGACTGGAATGATAGGTCAAATAATGCTCAAGTTTACTTAAATGTTTTTTGGATCATCTTGTTATCCTGATATCTTGTTCATCAAATCCACATGCAAAGTAATGAGCTAATAACACATATGAAAAGAAATGAAAATTGCTATGTGCCTGCATGGTCATTCTCTTCTGCTTGCACTTTGTAATATTTATTTGTTCTCTAGTACAGGGCTTCAAATCTTCCACTGTTTTCCAGTTCTAACAAATATAAATGTTCCCTAGCTACCAATAAGCATATGAAGACCTCTAGATCTCCTTTGCTGGATGCCAGAAGGCAGTGGTGGTCTTGTCTGTTTTCTCAGAGGTATGGGCCATCTGACTGTTCCCTGCAGTCTGGGGTTGCTACACCTTTGAAAAGCAAGCCATGGATTCATCGCTTCCTTTGTAACTGAACACTTGAAGCACTTCTTAGAACTATTTTTCTGCAGTATCTGACAGAGGAGTAAAAAAAGAAAGGAAGTGGAAATGTAAGAAATGTCTCAGTAGGGAGGGATAAGCTAGTGGGGCATGGCATGAAAAAAAGCATGACAGAAGCAGCTTTGTCATTTGGCTAAGTGCCTACCATTACATATGAGATGTGTCTGACATGCAGACATGTTGACGAGCTAAGAAATCAGTGTCTAAGGGAAAAAGATGGGCTTTTGAGGACAAGTGTGTTTCAACATTTCAAGTGGAGCATTCACAAGGGAAGGAGTTTTCTATTTCACTGTGGGACAGCTTTTTTAATGTCTTGCATATATGCTATCTCAGCTCTGACATGCCCTGTAGTATCAGTATTTTTTTTCACCGAAGTAACGTTTCCTGGTGGCTCACAGCTCAAAAGACAAGGTGAATAACAAGGGTTTTTATCTGCAGAACCTGTGGGGTTTCAAAGGTGTTGCCTTCTTTCTCCACATAAGCTTGCTTGTTTAATCAGAACTAATCTGCCTGGCACCTCCATCTGATTGGAAAGTGACATCTCCAAGGGTGCACTTAGTAATTTCCATAGCAATCAGTGATTACTAAGTGGAATCAAATAGAAGGCAGGAAGAGGAAGATCAGTCCAGCTGTTTATTATTGTTATTCACCCTAAAGCTAAAAGCATACATCTTTAATTAAACATGTACAGGCATGGAGCAGAGTAAGGCTGAGGCATCCCAGTTCTATAATGTCACTTCAGGTTAGTACATCTGTGTAGACATGTTTAGTTGTAGGGGAGATGCCTGTGGTTTTACCCAGGGAGATTTATCAGAGCTGCAAACAAATCAGTGGAGCCATCAAAATTTAGCTGACAATCTGTTGACCTTATTTTTTTTCCTCATTGGGGTGGCTTCATTGAAGGGCAGTATGGCTTTTTCTGAGGAACAGGGCAATAGGAACCTTCCTGTCTGTGCATCTGCTGTCTACAGTGTACTGTCTGGCCCCATTTTGCAGGTGACTGACCCCTGTATTACCCCTTGCGGTCCACCACTCCTTTGTTCCTCCCCATTCTCACTCCTGCAGATTCCTTCATCAGCCTGCACAGCTCCACCAACCCCTTTGGGCATCCCGGACCCCCAGGTGTGCGTCCTTATCAGTTGCAACTTTCTGATTTGCCTGTGGTTTCTTGATAACTCATCAATTAGTGAAACTGATGAGGTCTGTTTCTTGCCTTTGGCTCTGTTAGTTCACCTGTTGGGTTTGTGTCTCTGTGTGTTTTTGTTTATGGCTTCCCCTTTTGCTTATTATCCCCTTCAGTATCAAAAAGGTCCTTGACCAGATACCCTTAAGGGAGCTCAGGCTCTCTCCTTGTACTTACTCTCGCATTAACATGTTTGCATGTTGTCAGGGAAGTTGAAACTTTTTCTTCAGTATAGTTTATTGAATCCCATGACAGTTTTATTTTTTACTTTATGAAGTCTTTTCAGTGTGACTGGAAATTTAAAAGCTTTCAAAAAGCCTTAAAAATTAATAAATGCATTGGTTCCTACAGTCCCAGCAAACACAGCCTATTCAGTTCTAGCAGTGCTTGACTTGAATTAATATAGAAACTAAACATACTGCCAGCTGCTCCATCTGTGATTGCACCATCTTACAGGGAAAACTGCAACTACTGCTCTAATTGAGGAATCAGAGAGGAGAGTGGGTGGCAGAGCTGAGAAGTAGTTTCTTAGGGGCTAGAATGGAGATGGAAAGGGAACAATATGAAATAGAAATAGGTCAGTTCCCTTTCTGTCTTGCAAGACTTCAGGTTTTCTCACTCAGCTGTAGGTCTTCAATTGTAACAGCCCAAATTTTCAGTGAGAAGAACATACTTGCATTAATGGATGCCACCTGGTTCAAAGTAGGCATGTAGACTTAAAATGCTAATTGGAACACAGCAGGGCAAAGCTAGCTGCCCTAAATCATATTTAGGAACCAGAAAATGAACTGGGAAAATGTCAGTTCTTTAATATCCCTCGTAGCAGTACTAATCACTGAAAACTTACGAGCACATGAGTGAAGCTCTCAGATCACCTGTGGGAACTAGTAGCAAGCAGCCCTGGAACAACATGTTGATGGCTCTGGATCCACATTGAGGAGGGAAAGGAAGGTGTGTATCTGCATCCCTCTCTAATGAGAGGTTTACATAAGGGAAGCAGAAATGTGAAGCATATTTTCCCTTAAACCTGGAGGGCAAAGGAGGGGACAAGGAGAAGCCTACTGAATTATTTAGGTCTTTATGTCACACTGAATGTAAGATGGGCTCACTAGCCCAGAGGAGAACAACCACACAGCATGACAAACCTGCTTTACCACTTCAGGGAGCCCACCAGCAGACCTGCTTGTCAGAAGATCTCAAGCCTGATCTGTTCCTTTTGTGAAGAATAAAAGCTACTTTATGCTAAGTGTTTCTGGGAGTTTGACTATGTCAGTGAAGATGAGCCTTCCTTGCTAAAGTCCAAGTAGGTGACATCCACGGCCTTTCCCTCATCCACTAGGCGGGTCACCTGGTCATAGAAGGAGATCAGGTTGGTCAAGCATGACCTTCCTTTCATGAACCCCTGCTGGCTGGGCTTGATCCCCTGGTTGTCCTGTACATGCCGTGTGAGCACACTCAAGATGAGCCGTTCCATAATCTTCCCCAGTACCAAGGTGAGGCTGACAGGCCTGTGGTTGCTCGGGTCCTCCTTAGGGCTGTTCTTGTAGATGGGTGTCACATTGGCAAGTTTCCAGTCTTCTGGGACCTCCCCTGTTAGCCTGGACTGTTGATAAATGATGGAGAGTGGCTTGGCAAGCTCCCCTGCCAGCTCCCTCAGTACTCTC
>WKFP01015551.1:151190-177148 GCA_011057875.1 Pterocles orientalis | reverse complement strand
CAATGGAAAACTGTTTTGGTGTAAACAGCACTAGGTTTTATTTATTTATTTTATTTACTGTATTTAAATGTGAACTGGTAAGTTTTTAAAGGTTTTTTTTAACAGTTTTTTCACATTTGTCCCAGAGGTTAATAAGTGTGGTTTTACAAAACTCAAAGTTGCTTCTACATTTTCAGAAAGAGCTAGAACAAAACTGTGTTGCAAAATGAAAGCTTTACCTCAGAAACAAACAGCCTGCAATTTCCAGCATTTTAACTGCAAAAATTGAAAGAGAAAAAATTTGACTAAACGATGATGATGATCAGATCGAAAACATGTAAGAGCCTGAAGGTCAATGCTAATGCAGCATACTGTCACATTAGCAGCATCATCTTATCAGGTTCACAGGCAGCTTGTCCTCTAGACGACCTGTCATGATGAGCTGTGAAACAAATGGGGTAAAATGGAGCTCTGGAAGAAAAATTAGTTTAGGATGTGGAACTTTTATTGGATTTAATGAAGACTGCTATTATTAGTTTTTTGGAATTGTAAGAATGCAACAGAACAAGGCAGGTCCAGAGGGACCTCTAGAGGTCAGCTAGTCAAACCTCCCTCTGAAAGCAGGGCAGACGTAGATCACATTCAGGCCTAGCTGCTTCATTATTTTGAAAGGGAGGACAAAAAGAAGGAATTTAATCTCAAGTAAAGTGTTTTACCTAATGTTACTATCTGAGAATCAGTAGCTTTGGAAGTGTCTCCTGTGCATTCTATAGATCCTAAATTGTGGTAACCTGGAGTCATATGTCCAGGCCATAGAAAAGAGGAAAGAAACAGATCTCCTCCAAGGTTTTGTAATTTTCACTACAAAGGTTATCAGGTTGGAAGACATATCTAAGAGAGGAGAGAAAATCATCAATGAATAAAAACTATTAGCAAAAGAGAAAAAATGATGAAGTATTGCAATGCATTAAAAATAGAGCAAAGGATTTTGGCAGCAGTTGTCAAAGCAGCAGAAGTAACTCATATTTTATTCTTTTTCAACAATATTTTTTTCATATTCTCATTTTCAAAGTCTTCATTTACAGAGTACTGCAACGATTTGGCTAGGCTATAAAAGTACAGCCATGTTTACAGAGTGGCTGAACCCTACCATAACAGGGGAATAGGTGCTACACTGTTACCAAGATCCGGAAAGTTTATTTCAGGTATGTTTTTGAAAGGGGAAAAACAGAATTATATTCCAAACTAACACATTGTTATCATACTAATTAATTGCAAACCTGTATATGTGCAGATTACTTGGGATAGCTTGCAATGGTTTATGGCTAAACACTTCACGGATGTTTGCCACATCTTCTGAAGAGACAAATTCACAATGCTGTCAAAATGGACCAATTTAGGTTGCAAACGCTACAATTTTGGATTAGTTGTTAGGCATCTTAAAGTCCCCTACCCGTTTTGAAATGGAAAACTGATTAGATGTCAACCTGGATGTGGGGGGAAAAAAACCTGTATTTCTTCTGATAACTAGTTTTGGTTGTGACTGTCCAGACAGTTATTTAAATACCACAGGGTGCAAGGCACTATATGGTGGAATTTAGGATTCTGTTCATACATGTGGAATCACTGAGGCAGCTAAGTACAGGGACCAGCAGCTTGGGGAAACAGAAGACGGGATAGCTATTAGAGCCTGGGCGATAGATGCAACGTGAGAACTAATGCTGTGTTTATGTACGTGAACACGGCAGTAAGTAGCTCTTTTTCAAGAAAGAGCCTCTGGTAAGAACTCTACAGCCTCCAGAGAGGCCCCTCGCGCACTCTGGTGGGGCGTGCAGCACCACGGCCTTCACAGCTCACTCCCAGCTGGGCAGGTAGCCCAGGGCCGGCCGGCAGCTGCCGAGAGGCTGCCCCGGCTTGGCGCATCCCCCCATACCCGCAGCCCTACGGTGGGAGCCCGCTGCTCCCCTCCGGGGCAAGCCCAGGTCGCGGGCCCGTCCGAAAGGCGAGGGGGAAAGGTGCGCGCCCTGCCGTGCCCCCGCGCAGGGGCTGTCCCGGTGCTCGGGGATGCGGGCCTTGCGCCGGGGGTCACCTCTGAGCTCCTGGGTGCCGGCCACCCCCCAGCAGGGGACGAGCCGCTCTGCCCGCCCTGTGCCAGCTCAGGGCTTTCCCCGCCCCCGCAGGGTCGCCTCCCCGTTACCCCCTCGCCCCCCCGCCCTGGCTCCCCGCGGCCTGCGGGGGCGCTGGGCGGCTGAGGGAGCGGAGCGGGACGGGCGGGCGCGCTGACGCGGGGAGGGCGGCGCGGCAGGAGGGGCCGGGCTGTGCGGCGCTGGCGGCGGCGGCAGGAGGAAGAAGATGGTGGCGGCGGGAGGAGCGGCTGGCTGCCGGGCTTTTCGCCCCGCGCTGCGCTGCCACCCCCGCCGGAGCCGCCCTGGCTGCTGAGGAGGCGGCGCGGACCCGCATCAGGTGGGAGCGGGAGTTGGGGCCCGCACCCCTCCCTCCCTTCCGCCGTCGGTGGCGGGGAGGCCGCGGGCGGCGCGGGGTGGGTCCGCGGCCGGGGGGGCCGCCAGCCCGCCCCCGCCCTCGCGGTGCCTCCCGGCAGTGGGCGGCTGCGGGCGGGGGTCGGCGGCGGTCTGCGGCGCTGAGTGTGCGCATCCCCGGGCGGGAGGGGCCGGCCCCGCACCTGCCCCGGGCTGGGGAGCGGCCTCGGTGCCAACAGGAATGCCTCAGGACCAGCCGCCGGTGGGCGATTATGTGCTGTCGCTTCTTTTATCCGTTTAAATTATTTTATTTGATGTCGGTGGGATGTACGTGGAATTATGCTGCGTGGAGGTGTGCATACCCTAATGCACGGGTTTGCTGGTTTTGATTCTTCCCCCTCCCCCCCATCCTCTCATCCTGCATCTTTTCTGTGGTGAACAGGGAAATGGGGGATGTGGAGATTTGCAGTCTCCGCTCGAGTGCCCGTGGTGGCAGCAGGACGAGGAGCAGAGCCCTTGCCTGCAGGAAGTGCTGCCGGGCTCTCCGGCCGCGTCCCGGGGTGCAGAAGGGAACCCAGAGGGGCCCGGATCTTCCCGTCCCCTCTGTGGAGCGCAGCGAGTTGCCTGTTCTGCTCTCCATCCCTGGGCTGGGGGGGAGGTGACATCTGCTACCATCACGTACTGGTTTCAGGAAGGGGAAGGCGTCTTGATCTTTTCTTCCTGGAAAATGCTGTTTGATATGATGGTTGACTAAATCACGGTTGTGGTCAGTGCAGCCCGATGTGCTGCATCTGCTTTCTGGAAAGATCAGTGTTAATTGGAGTGATTTACCAAGACTTGTTTCATCACCACCATCTGTAAATCTGCCTTTTAAGATAAACTGGAACTTGGGCCTAGGCTGGAAAACTGCATTTTTTTTTTTTTGCTTTCCCATGTTGTGGCTTTTTTGGGCTATGGACTTACAGTTTGTTTTAGGGAGCACGTTGCAGATCCAGGCTGTTTTCATAGCTACTGAGGAGCTAGAAGTCAGAGATGTTTGCCTGACTCTGCATATATTAAGAGTGAGCTAATGTGGCTGCAGGGCAGATCGGGCACGTAGCGTTTTTCTTGCTTTTGCCGTGCATCATGTTATGCCAGCTCGTAAGAGTACGCTCAGGTGGCTGCAGTTTTGCATCTGCTCTGTGACTGTGGCCTACGAGGTCCCAACCAACTTGCCCTGGAAAATATTCCAGTCACAGTACTCAGGGTTCTGCTGCATTGCTGTTAAAATCTGGACCAGCTGCACCTGTCTTTGCAGCCTGTGGCTGGAACAAGCACGTGATGCCTGATTTTCCCGAACACTGATGGTGGCATAGAATGTGTTTATTCTAGGTGCTGCGTTTTAGTGGTATGCAGATAACCAAAAGTGAAGTGCAAGCTTACCTTTTGCTGTAATGATGGGAGGGAGAAGGTAGGCTGCCCAGAAATGCTGTTTGGGAGTGAAGGAAAGAAGAGAATTTAGTGTTCTAATGCACCTTGGGATGGATGTTTTGGATGTTTAATGAGTGAAATGTAAACCTGAGTGAAAGACAGCTTACCTTCATTGGAAAGTGTGATCTGAGATTGAGAGATCTATGAGCTTTTAGGCCGAACTGATTTCTACAAGGTAATGGCTGTTCAAGGTAGTTTGTGTAGTATGAATTGTGTAATTCATTGGTCTAAGTTTTCTTGGGCGCTTCTAGTATAGCAATACTTTTATCTTACATTGATGGATTGTCCTTACCTAAAACAGCAAATTTTCTGGGTACTATGCTGTCTTCTAACAGATGCAAGGCCAGCCTTTTGGAAGGCTATTAAAATAGATGTATTCACAGGTTACCCCTTTGGTTATAAAACGTAAGGATGCTGGGCAGGTGATATGGTACATCTGGGTAGATAGGAAAAATAGCTTTGGTGTGTTGGAGAGGAGGGAGAGATACCAAAGCTTTCTAGTATAACTCTTTTTGGTTCCTTAATATAAAATCCTTTTCACAATTTCTTGAGTTAATAATTTATTTCTCAATTATTTGTCTGTGATAAGTTTTCAATTCCTTCCGTGTTGGAAAGATTGTAAATGCATTGCAAATTTTTGTATTTGTTAAAGCTGTCTTCATGGGTTTAAACCATAGGAAGTAATGCTTTGTAAGAAATTTTGTAATGCTGGATGTGGTGGCGTGGTACGTGCCAGAGGTGAAAATCTTGGAAAATCACACCCCTATTCTTGTGGGGCAGGGAAAGCAGGCGTGGATTTTTGGAGATAATCCTGAACATCTTGTTTGCTCTGTGTGGATGTAAGACTCCATAATGCTTTGAAATCAGGGACTACTAATTTTGAGGCTAAAATTTGTGTCATCTGTCTAATAAGCAACACACACCAGAGACCTGAATTCTTTGCATATGAGATTTGACTGTATTTTAATTTGAACAGGAATTGGCTTCTGACTTCTCTGATACCATTTTGAGCCACAGTCATATACAAGGCTTATGTTCTTACACTTGAAAAGCCTGCAGTATGAGGATGATGCGCATCTTTGAAATGCAGTTAACCTTTTCTTTTTATAAGAAGTGCATACTGGTGCTAGAGCTGACATGAAAGACATGTGGGTGCAAAGGAATGGAATCTCCTGTTCAGCTGCTTATTTTGTATTTCTACAATGTGGGTAGTCCTTTGCAGTGGTTTTGTTGTTTGGCTTTAGGTTGTCTCACTGTGTGGTGGTGTTTATGGCAAACAAAATCAGGAAAACCAAATAGTAAATCCAGAAAAGGTGGCTGGGAAAATATTCAAAGCTAGTGATGATGATAAAATAAACCCAAAAAACCCAAAAAAACTTCAAAGTTATCAAATAGACAAAATGAAGAAAAAAAACAGAGAACTAAAACCTTTAACTTGCATCTCCATGGCCTGGATACTTAAGACCAGATTCAGCATTTTTTCCCTTGGCACAGAATTTGTCTGCTATTGATCATAGCTGTTTTGGATTTAGTTGAGTTTATTAATGATAAGAATTAGACCCTTTCTCTTATGCTCGAAAAATAAATAGTAATAATTAAGAAATGAGAGGTGCTCCAGATAGTTTAATACATGTTGTCCCTAGGCAGTGCAGCTTGATTAATTGAAGCTTTACTTTGAAGAAGATCCTATTACTTTAGGTTTAAGTCAAGCCTTGACGTTCTAGTAATGCATTTTTAGGTGTGTTTTTCTGGTTTCACAGAATGTGAAGACTCTTGCTTAATGAAAGATCTAGAAAACAACCCTCTGCTCATTTATTTCTAATAGATTGCATGCAATACATATTGTATAGGGGCTAGAGGTTTCTGAAAAACAGATTGATTGTTTTTGCTTCATAGTATTGATTGATTTGATAAGCCAGCTGCCCAGAGCAGTGTGATAGTATTTTTCTCTTTCCACTGCGTGAGACTGTTCTTCTAAAAAAGCTGTATGTTTGTTGCTTTACTGAAGGGGCCTAGGAAAAAGTCTTTATTTGCTGCTTTCGCATATGCGGGCAAATAGTGATGATAATACCTGTCCTAATTCTGAAGAAATACAGGAGCAGCGTTATGGGTAAATGACAGCTGTGGATGGCAGATGACTTGGCTGAGGATACTCTAGGACAGTGGGATGGTATTTTTCTGTTAGACCCTTTCTGTTGGAGAGGATCCATCTTGACATGGGAGGAGGAGTGGGAATGGGAGTGGAAATCTGTTTTCAAGGAGCCAACAGAGAGATGCTGCTGGGCAAGTGACATCTCACC
This sequence comes from Pterocles orientalis, assembly GCA_011057875.1. Taxonomy (NCBI): domain Eukaryota; kingdom Metazoa; phylum Chordata; class Aves; order Pterocliformes; family Pteroclidae; genus Pterocles; species Pterocles orientalis. The sequence continues at coordinate 170,922 of WKFP01015551.1, read as the reverse complement.
TTGTCTGTCAAGTACAGATTTTTCCTGAGCTGTGTTCTTTCTAATTGCAGGTATTTACTGGGAGAAGTTTCTATCCAGTAAGCCTGTGTAAGCAACTGTTTGTGGATAAGGAGTGGGGTTTTGTACATCAGCAAGGAAACTAGTGAAAGAAATGGATTAGAAATATTTAAAATAATAAATAGTCTTGGTGAGGTAGACCACACTGGGAGCCCCAGTTTTTCCCACTGACTAGTGAAAGGAGGAGGAGATGTTTTGTGACATTTAGCCAATTATTTCAGAATGTTTAAAAAATGTAGTGTTTCATTTTGGTTTTTTTTTTTAGACATGTACCCTCCCCCCCATGGTGTCCAGCATGTTTTTGGATTTTCTGTTTGGTATGTAAGATCTTGTTTATAAGCCAGCAATTAAGCATTACTTGCTTCTTTCTTTTTAATGATCATGAAATAAAAATAAGTCTCCATAAGAGGACGACCACCTTGTCACCTATCTGAGGAAAATGTGAGAGCAGGAAATGAGAGACTTCATTAAAAGCCCGTGGGTGTGACAGATGAGCAGCACATCCTTGGAATTTGGGCTGAATCCCTTTAGTGGTAATTTCTTTTTTTTCAACTAATTAAACTCTTCTGAACCTCCGTGTCACCTTTTTGTGTGTCAAGAGCATCCCTGCCGAATTTGATATTCAAACTTGCAATTCTAAAAGAGGAGCACAGATCAGGAAAACACCAGGACAGCAGAGCCATGGAGTCTACAAAACTTGGCCATCTGCTACCAAGATCGATTGAGCTACTCACTGTTGCTTTATTTTTTCCATGATGGGGATGAGCTTTTTCACACCAGCTTTTTTATGATCACAGAGTAACTTGAGTTGGAAAGCGTCCCTAAATGACATCTGATCTAAGCTCTGCTTAGATCGGGTGGCTACAGGAAGGGCTACACATGCCATGTTTGCAGCTCTTGGCTTAACTAAAGCATGAAGCTCTGGAGCCAAAGTGCTGTGCCTCTGGTGGGCTTCAAACACAGGAGAGTGCAGACAGTTTTGCTATGGGAAGGGGCACGGCTGCTGGAGGCAAGCCTTCCTCTCACCAGCCCTCCTACTCTGTCAACCGAGCCACCATGCAGGGACATGCTTGCTGTGCCACGGCTGCTGGGACAATGGGAGTGCTGGGGTGAAGAGCGTCTGCCGTGTGTGGGAAACACCTATTACCTCCTGATAGGTGCTGTTTTTTAAGTCAATCTCACTGTAGTCGTTCCACCCAGGAAAGGGCAGAAATACGGGTGTATCTGCTGTATTAGCTTATCCAGTGGCGTGATCTTTTTTTTTCTTTTTCTTTTTTCTTTTAAATTGGATTTTTAAGATGATCAAAATGGAGAAAAGTGACGTCCAGAAGTTTAGAAAACACTTTGTTGTATTAAACTATGTTGCAAAATTTTAAAAATTAGAGCACTATTTTTTAAAGATGGGAGATTTGTTAAGCAACATTCCTACTAATTATGTGCTGTGCAGTTACCTTTTATCTAATGAAGAACTCCCCTAGTAACTGTGTGGTGAGCTGACTCTTGTATTAAATAGAAGAGTCAGTGTAAAACCAGTTTGCAGCTTCGTAATTCCACTGTGTTTTCAGTGAACATTTTACATACCCTTTTCACAAACTTCATGTGTATTTCTGATATCCACAGCTATTGTACCTTTTTGTCTCTGAGTGATTAATAGGGATGAACTCAGGGTTCTGCTCTTGCTCAAGAATTATCTTCCCTTGCTGATAAATGATTAATGTAATCCACTAATGAGATTGCCATGACATCATTTCAGATTTTTTCAATGCTTAATTTTATTTCATAACAATGAGAAAATCCTGAAGTCCTTGGAAGCTTCTTCATGCAGGACCATGCTAGGGCTGCGAGGAGCATGGGAGAGACGTTTGAGGTCAGTGCCATCTTGGGCATTGGTCCAAGGAGACAGCGTTGTATTTCGTAACTTTTGCTCCGCGTTACCTTCAGCATCCAGGCTTTAGACATCTAACTATGGCCTTATGATGATTAGTCTGATAGCTTAGCACTAGTTTAAATTGTTCAGGTCAGGCTGTTTTACTGGGTTGTATTTTGAGTGCGGTACCCTTGGGCCACACTGATTTTGGAATCAGCAGTTAAAGTTGAGTTAGGGACTTAACACACTCTCATCTATCTTTATTTATTTACCTAAGAGAACTGTAAAAACTGGATGTCTTTATTTCTGCTTGGGTTAAGTTGCTTTTGAATGCAAGTTTAAAAGTAATTAAGGCTACAGAAAGAACGTCTATATTTTAGGAACTACATTTAATGCTTTGATATACAATGCACTGAAACATGTTCTGGATTAAAAAGAATGAGTATATCTAGTTAGCTGCTGACATGGTTATTTCTGGTTTTGGATTGAAGATATCCCAGCCTCTTGAACAAAATTTTTGTCTCAAGGAAAGCCAAATAGGTAAGCTGGAAGGAGAAGAGAATAATAAATTGATTAGGATGTCTATAAGCTGCATGTATCACTGCTTATTTTAGATAAAAAATACTCCCAGTGGTGTGTCAAGTAGCTCTTTGGGTTACATTGGTTACTGCAGATGACATGGAGCACCACCTGATATCTTCTGCTGCACTGGTTACGAGAGTGCCTGTGACACTGGGATCCAGTTGTTAGTTGTTGTCAACCAGGAATAACAAAACAGTTCCTAGGGGGATCTAGTTCTGTGTCAAATAGCCCTCAGGATAAATTACCCCCTGATAGCCGATAGAAGCATTTTGAACTCAATGAGAGTGTGAAAATACAGTTGAATGAAGAGTAAGTATTAAAAAGAACAATCCTAGTTTTTATACAGTTGATATTTGTATAGTCAGTTTTCAAAAAAGTAATAAGTTCTCTACCCCAAAAATTATTGTCTTTTGGTGATTCTCTAGGAATTAAGAAAATTGAGAAGTCATGGCACTCTGGTGAAGTTCTGGCTGACTGGAAAAGGGGAAACATAACTCCCATTTTTAAAAAGGGAAGTAAGGAAGACCTGGGACCTGTTGGAGCAAGTACAGAGGAGAGCCACAAAGATGATTGGAGAGCCGGAGGACAGGCTGAGAGAGTTCGGGTTGTTCAGCCTGGAGAAAAGAAGGCTCCAGGGTGACCCAATAGCAGCCTTCCAGTACCTGAATGGGGCCTACAGGAGAGATGGGGAGGCACTCTTTATCAGGGAGTGTAGCAACAGGAAAAGGGGTAATGGGTATAAGCTTAAAGAGGGTAGATTTAGATGAGATATTAGGAAGAAATTTTTTACTGTGAGGTTGGTGAGGCACTGGAACAGGTTGCCCAGGGAAGTTGTGGATGCCCCATCCCTGGAGGTGTTCAAGGCCAGGCTGGATGAGGCTTTGAGCAACCTGGTCTAGTGGAGGGTGTCCCTGCCCATGGCAGGGGGGTTGGAACTCGATGATCTTTAAAGTCCTTTCCAACCCAAACCATTCTGTGATTCTGTGAAGACTGTAATGAATAGCCTTTTTCTGGATGGAGCAAAGGCAATTTTTATATGTCACATTTCTGGTATGCAAATTCTGTTTTATTGAAGATAGTTTTTCTTCAGCATCTTTATCCATGAAGATAATAACTTAGGTAGAGGTCCTTCCAGCATATAGCTGTGTTGAAACCTGAGCAGTTCACAACTCAATTTTCATTTGCAGTGTTAAAATCTGTGTTATGGTCTTGTAAGCAGTGGCATCTACAGGCACTATGGTGCAGATTTATGTATGTACACTAGATACAGTCTGCATAACAGAATAGCGTGAAGAGCAGTAAGGTGAAAATTCCCTTTTTATTAAGAAAAAGCACTTCATTTATTTGGAAAAGGAAGACTTTTCAGCTGCCTGTCCAAGAGCCTTGTGTTTTCAAATGGCAGAGCGTATACAACAGTGTCTTTAGGGCTATTGGACACAGGAAACGCTGGGGAGTATGTACTGTACTTTTGTAGGTGTCTTACACCTGAAACCAGGGTGTGAAATTACCAGGAAGGAGTTCACAAGGTATGGTTGAATAATTCAGGGGACAGGCTGAAAGAGTTGGGGTTGTTCAGCCTGGAGAAGAGAAGGTTCCGAGGAGACGTAATAGCAGCCTTCCAGTACCTGAAGGGGGCCTACAGGAGAGATGGGGAGGCACTCTTTATCAGGGAGTGTAGTGACAGGACAAGGAGTAATGGGTATAAGCTAAAAGAGGGTAAATTTAGACTAGACATTAGGAATAAATTTTTCACTGTGAGGGTGGTGAGGCACTGGAACAGGTTGCCCAGGGAAGCTGTGGATGCCCCATCCCTGGAGGCATTCAAGGCCAGGCTGGATGCGGCCCTGGGCAGCTGCTCTAAGTGGCTGGAAACCCTGCCCACAGCAGGGGGGTTGAAACTAAATGATGTTTAAGGTCCTTTTCAACCCAGGACATTCTGTGATTCTATATACCCACATTTACACAATTTTACACATCACTGTAGTACCTTCAGCATACAAAGCAGGCAGTGCTGCCTGTTGAGCAAGCACAACCCATACTTGCCCAGGATCAAAAAGCAATAATTAGGTGTCAGACCTGACTGCATTTAATGGTGAGGTTTTGATTAGAAATAGTGTCACTGCAGTTGTGTAGAACTGGTACTGTGGCTTCAGTGCTACTCAGAATTGAGATAATTATTGTACAGCATGTAATTGAATTAGCTGATTTCATGGATGTATTTTGCTTGCAAGTACTTAATGGTCTAGCAGGTTATACATATTGTTTGTCCTTCCCTTCCTCCCTCAACTTTTTTGTCCCAGAAGAGGCAACGTTTTGAGTCAGAGCTGAAAAACTGTGCAATCTCCAATAAAGCAGCTTCTGTAAGTGATATACAGCAGGCACTGAAATCAGACGATTTATCTCTTTAAGATCTTTTTCCTGGTTTTCGAAGCTGTGTGAAAGCTGTTAATTTGCCAGACCTTTACAGATTTTTAGAATTGGAACAATGATGAAGGAGAGTGGAAAAGATCGTGTGGTCCCCATAGTCATGCCCTGTGTGTGGGCTGTTCTCTCTGGTGAGGTGACCCAGAAGACTGCTGTGGTGATGATTTCTGATGTGGAAGCCTGTTCAGCAAAACAGAGAAGTTACCTGCTACATTGGTGAGGCAGGAGGTTTTAAATTTAACAAGGGCTCAGAGAATAACTCTATTCAGAATAGCTGTTGGGACAATATATGATTAACTTTTGCCATGCTTGCAAAGACAGGATGAGAGGATCAAAGCTGTGATGATAAGGGGAGGAACTGCTAACCCAAAGGAGAGGAAAGAATGCAACACCTGCAAGGCTGTGGAGATAGGGAGGGCTACTTGGGCCTCAAGCAGCCTCCAAACAAGCTGGGCAGCATCCTGGTTCTTTGGACTGAGACCAAGAGACCAGGAGGTGAGAAGTTCAACTCCGATGAAGACACATTTACTTCATCCTGTCGACCACCAGACGACCACCAGGGAGCACTATGCAGGCACAGAAGGACTCTTTAACTAATTATAATACAAAGCGAGGCTAGGCGGGGCTAGGTAATTAATATGAATGACTGTATTACAAAACTTCATGCATATGCAACATTTCGGGGAATAAATAGAGGGATAGGTTTCGCGAAGAGGTGCGCATGTCTTTGGTGGAGCTATCCCCCATGCGCCTCAGCGCTGAATAAACTACATACCTACTTTACAACTTTCACGAGTTGTGGAGTCTTTCCGCTTCATTGGGATCTGCCCTGTCAGTTGTGCTTCATGACTGCTGTACTTTTCCTGTATTTTATTAGTAGTTTGAGAAGTCTGAAGACACAGCGTATCTTAGAGTGAAGGCACACCAAAAAGATCTTCCAGGGTACTGTCAACATTTGGTTTTGGTTTTTTTTTTTCTTATCATGGTAATCAATTGCTGATGTCATTGTTGCTGTGTGTGTAACTCAGATCAGAAGTCACTGAGAGAGTGGTGGAATGGTAGGGCAGCTCATGTGCAGAGTTTGTGACTTCCAAGAGCCTACTAAGGTTTAGAATAAAATTATCTTTTCAATAAATATAAAACACTTGATTAAGCAACTACTTCCTGATGCCTGGGGTTTGTTATTAAGGCAATTCCCTGTCTTCCATGATTTTTGACTAAATTCTCTGAATCTTGTGCAAAGGTTTAACTTGTATGTGTATAGTGTGAAAAGTGCTACAAATACCTGGATATGAAAAGAATTTCAAGTGCCTTTCTACTTGTTTCTTTCTATATGGAGCAGACAAAATAAAATTAAGGTAAGATTGTTGCTTCAATGTTGTGAGTAAAGGCAGAGGTAATAAGTTTATAATCCTCTCTATGGTGTAGCACACAGTTTATTTCGATAGTAGCTACGATGTTGCATGCTTCTGTTTACATTTTCACCAACCGCTTGCTCTAGAATAGCTCCTAGAAGTGTCCCATAGAGACGAGCATGCTGGGGTTTTCTGAGCAATGAATAGTCTAGCAGAGCGTGGCACTGTGGAAGCCCTGGATAGCAGCTGAGGCTGTGCTTTAGAGCCACGACATCCAAAATCTCTGAGGTGGAAATTAGTGAAAGTGAAGGGTATTACCAACAGTATTCTTTCTGAATTTGTCTGTCCCTCCCCTAAGTGGGATTTTCTTCTTGGGGATTCCAGATTTGCAAATCCTTGGGAATTTGAAAAAGTACATGAGCAGGAAATAGAAAATATCTGAGAGTCTCAAAGTTCCTTTGGCTTTGCAGATCTCACTGATCTACTTCTAGCGTATCTGGCCAAGTCCCAAACAATGATTTTCACTTGCTCCAAGAATGTAGAAGAAACAATATTTTAATGAGGAAAAAAACAGTATAGAGGCATGTGATTTAAATCTCTGTAGCTCTGCTATAATCCTGTCAGTGACACAAAGCTGTATTCAATTTTGTGGAGTTACATTTATTTAGAATCAACTGGACGTCTATCCTTAGTATTTAATCCATGTGTTTGTTACTGTCATACTCTTGTCACACTTGCACTCTTTTAAGTTCAGAATAGCTCAGTTGACTAATGGCTTTTTCAACTTTTTGATGAGCTTAAAAAAAAAAGGTAACTTTTAAAAATTTTGTACACTTGGTTGTAGCTGGGAAAAAAAATACACCCAAGGAACTCTGTAAGAGAACAAATATGTTGAATAAGTAGACTGTTTCCTAAATAATGCTCTTATCTAAATCGTTCTTCAGGAGAAATGACTTTATTATTCTTCTGTCTCTTTTCCTTACATTAGTCAATTCAATTCTATTCTTCCAACAAGAAAAGTAAATTCTTGCATTTCCTTTTTCCTTTTTTTTTATTTTTTTGTTAGAAGATCTGTTGGCAGTATAGTAAGAATAAACAAACAAAACCCAACAACAAAAAACCCCACACCCCAAACCCAGAAAGTAGTCAATTTGGACTCTGGACAGCTGTTTTAAAGCAATTTTGATGTTATTAGGGTATTTGTTATGAGCAACTAATTTTTTTTCTCCTCTGATGCACAGTTTATGAAGCTTGAGGGAATTAAAAAATGAAAAATTGTTTCCTAGCCAAATCATATTTATGGACATGTAGGTAAGGAGAAAAAAGCATTCTAAATCGATAGTTGTATCGTAGTAAGAATAGAACAGAACCTTCCAAAAGCTTTTAATTATGGTTTCATTTGTTTATTTCCCAGTTTCTACACAATTTAGTCAGTGTTTCTCACATTAATAAGCATTGTGAGAGTTAGTTGTGTGGGATTCCTTAGTTGTTTGTCCACAGTGACAGAATGTATAGATTAATACAAAAGCCAGTAATGAAATTCAGTCAGCAATGAAAGCCAGCTTATGGTTTTGGGATGGAAGAGGCATCATTTAACCTTGTCTTCTGGCTATATTTTTAACTTCTTGGAAAGATTAGGTGGATGGGAAAACGCCCTTTCAAGGAATTGCCACTACTAAGTCTGCATTTCTGTATTTGAGAAGTGCTCTTGTGCCATTACTCCTATACTTAATCTTCTGCTTTCTGTCACAAGTTTCCTCCTTTTGATGGTACTGTCAGAACCTGGAAAAGTTCAATAGGCAGGTTGCGAAACTTAGAAGAAATCAGTTCTGGAGTAAAGCCAAGCAGGAGCCTCATTTATCAGAGAAATGATTGCTAAGTAGTTGGATTCTGCACACTGGGAAGGAGCTAAGCTTTTGGGTAGTATGATGTTTGGATGTTTTTTATAGAATCTCTTACACTGAACTTGCAGTTGATGAGGCTGCAACAGACAGATGAATTATTTTCCCTTGTATGACATGTAACTGCTTTGCATGCCTCCTGTACTGCCCAGATATCAGCACCTGGCAGGCAAAGGTGGATGCCTTCTCCTCCCTGCTACACTGCTGTAAAGCTGTGTCGACTCCAGGTGTTTTAAAATTTAAAACCTTTTCAGTTTCTTGTCTAATTCAAAGCAGCAGGCTGTTTGGACTACTCACTTTCACAATACAGTTAGTTTGCAATTGGATATGATTGAAAGTGAATTTAGGAAACCTGGCACAAGAGTGACTAGCAGAGCTTTGCTCAGGGAATGTGGATGCCCCATCCCTGGAGGTGTTCAAGGCCAGGCTGGATGAGGCTTTGAGCAACCTGGGCTAGTGGAGGGTGTCCCTGCCCATGGCAGGGGGGTTGGAACTTTATGATCTTTAAGGTCCCTTCCAACCCAAACCATTCTATGATTCTATGAATGGCCACAATCCCTTTTCCCTTCCCCTGACAGAGACCAAATGACATTTCTATGTCCTGTGCATGTCCCATGCAGAACTCTTGTGTGGCTCTTGAATATGGCTTCCTTGTGGCTCTTCCCATGGGATTTTGGGGTGTGTTTTGTGGTGTGTAGCAGGTATATTGTGTAGCATCATGGAGAAGCTGGGGAAGGGACAGGCATATCTCCTGGCTGGCATCAGGGCCACACTGTAAGTGACAGGTGGGTGCAAGGTTTTGAGCATGGATGTGAAAGTGCTCCGATGGGGAAGAGCTTCCATGAGAGGATCTGGGAGCTGGGTCTGGTCCGAAGTGAGGACTGGTTAAATGTCCTGGTTAAATGAAGAGAGACTGGCATTGGCGATCTGTGCAATGCACTAAAGACAGCCACAGGATTGTGGTTTGGAGAAGAAAACCTGAAAGGAATTACACAAGGACAAGGACACATGGAACCTGATTTTTGTAAGATTCATACAGATTTCATAGGTCGGCCTTTCTTTTAATGCTCTGTTGCTTTTTTGTCCAACTCCCTGTATCCTTACTACACAGCTCCCAAGGGAGCGAGAAAATTGGTCAAGAAGCGGAAGAGGGTGAGGATAATGTCAGGCTGAAGACCTGCAGAACTGCTGGCCTGGTCATGCCCGCAGGTGGGTCTGCTAGCTGCTGCCAGATTTCTGCTTGCCTTTCCCCTTTTGAGAGGATAAACTGGCATTGCCCGTGAAGCTTAAAGGAAGTCCATTATCTTTGAGACTCATAAAATAAATTTAAAATTGGCCAGTGACTAAAAAGCTAAGGAAGAGAAATAAAGAAATGTTTAATCACTTTAGAGTATTGTTTGTGGATTATCGATCTAAGAAAAGAGCCTACCTTTCAGGCTGTTTAATCATGGGGGCTGGGTTTCAGTGTAATATTATGCATAGGTTGTAAGTCTTATAAACTTGTGTAGATCTTTGTTTTCTTTTTGGTAAACAGTAATTGAAAACTAGCAACATAATGAAAACTTCATTAAAGATTTGATATATTATATCTATGCATTTTTGTTTGAGTAATATTGGCTTGTATAAAAACATTATGTATATTTCACGTATGTGATAGCCTCTCCATAAAACTGCTGACGTATAGACAAAATAACATTCATCTGGTTTTTATTTTATAAGAAGCTCTTTCTTGGTTGTGGCTTTGGTGAACACTTGTGTTTGGGTTCTGTATGGGTCTTTGAAGAGTTGATGCTGTATGAAGTATAGAATTTGCATTCATGGAGTCATAGAATCATAGAATCATTAAGGTTGGAAAAGACCTCAAGGATCATCAAGTCCAACCCAGCACCACCTAACTCACTAACCCATGTCCCTAAGCACCACATCTACATGTTTCTTGAACACCTCCAGGGATGGTGACTCAACCACCTCCCTGGGTAGCCTGTTCCAATGTCCAATCTCTCTTTCAGTGAGACATTTTTCTAATATCCAGCCTAAACCTCCCCTGGTGTAACTTGAGGCCATTTCCTCTTGTCCTATCTCTTGTTACTTTAGAGAAGAGGCCAGCACCCACCTCACTACAACCTCCTTTCAGGTATTTGTAGAGAGTGGTGAGGTCTCTCAGCCTCCTCTTCTCTAGACTAAACAACCCCAGCTCCCTCAGCTGCTCCTCATAAGATCTGTGCTCCAGACCCTTCACCCGTTTCGTTGCACTTCCCTGGACTCACTCCAGCACCTCAATGTCCTTCTTGCAGTGAGGGGCCCAAAACTGAACACAGGATTCAAGGTGTGGCCTCACCAGTGCTGAGTACAGGGGCACAATCACATCCCTAGTCCTCCTGGCCACACTAATTCTGATACAGGCCAGGATGCTGTTGGCCTTCTGGGCCACCTGGGCACACTGCTGGCTTATATTCAGCCAGCTGTCAACCAACACTCACAGGTCTCTTTCTGCTGGGCAGCTTTCCAGCCACTCTCCCCTGAGCCTGTAGCGTTGCAGGGGGTTGTTGTGACCAAAGTGCAGGACCCGGCACTTGGCTTTATTGAACCTCATACAATTGGCCTCAGCCCATCGGTCCAGCCTGTCCAGATCCCTCTGCAAAGCCTCCCTACCCTCAAGGAGATCAACAGAGCCGCTCAGTTTGGTATCATCAGCAAACTTACTGAGGGAGCACTCAATTCCCTCGTCCAGATCATTGATAAAGATGTTAAACAGGACACGCCCCAAAACCGATCCCTGGGGAACACTACTGGTGACCGGCCGCCACCTGGACTTAACTCCATTCACCACGACTCTGGGCTCAGCCATCCAGCCAGTTTTTTATCCAGCAAAGGGTGTTCCTGTCTAAGCCATGAGCCACTAGCTTTTCTAGGAGAATGCTGTAGGACACGGTGTCGAAGGCCTTGCTAAAGTCCAAGTAGATGACATCCACGGCCTTTCCCTCATCCACTAGACAGGTCACCTGGATGTAGAAGGCGCAGGTTGGTCAAGCATGACCTTTGTTTCGTGAACCCCTGCTGGCTGGGCTTGATCCCCTGGTTGTCCTGTACATGCTGTGTGAGCACACTCAAGATGAGCCGTGTCTAAAAATAGATTTAAAATGTTTTGCTTTTAAAAAGGAAAATCTCTTTTAATTTTGAATTCACTGTATAGCAAACCATCACTCCTTTTTTTCCTTTTTCCTTCCCTTTTTCTTTTTCACAGGCACTTGAGTTACAATTAATTGAATAAACAGCTACCGAAGATTATGAGAAATCTCATATGGCTTTTTGTAGCATCAGCACGTGTCATTTTGCAGTTGCAGTGATCTTCCATAAAAAGATCATGCAGTTAATAGTAATGTTTTTATTTGCACAAACAATTTTTTATAAATCACTGAGCTCTTCAGGAGTGTATTTTCTGTTACTTTAGAAGAAATATAGAGCTTTGTGATAATCAAACTTCTGGGTTTTTTAAAGTATTTTCTGACATTTTTCAATAACAGTTGAAATAATTTTGAATCCCTGTCATATGTAGTGATTGGACCTGAATTGAGGCATTTTGTTACAGTTTTCACACATCTTTCATGGGTGAAACTTGTTGGTTAGTGACAGAAGAAAGGATTTTTAGCTCACAGCTCGTTATTATAAATTAGTATTTGTTCTTCTGTGAAGTGCCTGTATGCTAAAGTAATGGGAGCTCTGTGTATGGTTACAGTGAAAGGGCAATGCAGTCTGTAGCGTTTTAAAACAGGATGCATTACATTCTGTCGCGTTTAGCATTGTGCAAAACTGCATGGGCCTTACATTGGTTTGACACCGTGCTTTAAGAGGTGGTGAACTGTGGAACAAGGTTAAGTAGCTTAAGAAGATGTATGTATTCTTTGTCAACGCTGAATCAAATTATTTACTTGGAAAAGCATGTTCAAGATGTAAGAAGGAATGTAATTGTAGCAAGTTACTTTTTTTCATTTTTTAAGGAATTTTAAAGATTTGTTCTTATGTTATCAGTGTATGATTTTATTAATCTACCTTTTAAACTCCACTTCTTGAGGGAGAATTGGTCAAAGGTTACAACTGTCTTGGTGACTTTATTTTGGCTATGTTTCTCATTTTTTTTCTCTGGTAAATGTGAGGTACGAAGGTATCCTTGTCCTATAGGTTGGGTCAACTTTGTTTTTTTTAAATTTTTATTTTAAATTTAGCATTTTTCTTCTCTTTGCAGAAAGTTTCCTGATATGCTTCTGGTCTGGATTTATTTATTTGTTTCAGTGACAGTGGGAAGAGGCTGGGTGAATTCCACTTTGTGCTTCCTGTGAGATTCATTTTAATCTTGGCCGTAAGACATATTATGCAAACCACAGAAAGGAATCTGGTAACTCTTTGTTGAAATGGAAACTTGCATAAAGGTGGATTTTGCGGGATTTTGTCAATAGTACGCAATATTTTAATTGCAGGTGTGAAAACTGTACTAAAGAGGCAGCAGTCTGGGAGGACCCGCCGTGGTGTTGGAGGAGAGAAAAACAGTCACAATGAGTCTCCAGAGGGGGAAGGGAGAGGGAGGTGTTCTTCAGCAGGGATCAGAGTAGGGTGCATGATACCGAAGTGAGGGAGCAGCTGGCTAAGTAGCAGGTCTGCTGAAACCTCTGTGGGAGTTGAGGCTAGTGACAGTGTAAGATGTGTTGTCAGTGTCACATTGTTACTGAAAGGCAGTTGCTGTACTGAGAGAACAGGAATATAGACTTAAGAGATGCACGAAGGATGTTTGGTGAGGGCTCTGATGGTGTATCCTGTTTGGCATGCTGTGTTGGAGAGAGTTTGAAAGAGACTACTAGAACTCTATAGGTGTGTATAGAGTGAATCCTCACTGTCAAGTGGGGACTGCTTAGGCCAAGGAAGAGATGGTCTGTACAGGGCACTGAAAATAGCTGTGGTAAAGAGGCGGTGGGCAATCTTTGCTCGATTTGACAAGACTGGATGTAACTAACCAGCTTCCACCAAAATGGTGAAGAGTCAGACGAGATCTTGGGAAAGCTTTACCAACAGTAAAAATGTTGAAACACTCAAATCTGACTAAGCAACCATGGATGCTTGGAGGCCTTTGAGAATGGGTAAATACACGTATCAGAAGTGTCATCAGCGTCATGGATGCTAACTTCACGGACAGGGACGTTGCTATGATTGTGTCAGATGGCCTCTCAAGATATGACTCAGTGATTGAAGAGTTTTTGGTATCTTGTCACAAAACTGTGTGGTTTGATTGTTTTTGTAGACACAGGGGTAAAATCAGTCCACTGGAGGGGGTTTAAACATGCACCCTCTTTTTTTCTTTCCCCCCCCAACTTGATATTGTAAAAAAAGTAGAGAAATCTGCACAAGTCTCCATATTCCTTTTTTCTCCCAGGTGTACCCTTGCTGGTTACTTCCAGCCAAATTTAGAAGAAGAGTAAAGACCTCAAAAATAAATAAAGCCATTCATTGTTAATGAAACTGATGATCAAATAATGAGAAAATGCTTTGGCTTTCTCCTCTGAAAAGACAAGCTGGACTCATCTATATATAAATTTGGCAGTCACCAGTTGTGTAGACAGTTGTGTGAGTTGGAGAACCATTGCTTGTGTACTCTGGACTCATTTGTAATTGTTCTGTTTCTTGTCTGATCAAGATTTCTTCAGGTGTTAGAATTAACTTTGTTGTATTAATAGTAGAAAGTGGTTTAGAAGACAAAAAAAATAGAAAGCCATAGGGATTTGAGCTTCTTTTGAGTTGTCTGAGCTACAGATTTGTTTTTATTTATGAAGCAGTAATCCCAAGTGTTCATAGAAAGTACTTCTATCACAATACTCATATATATAATTGTATAGCTCTTGACTCCATCCATTGTTTTTTCCCTTGTACTGATTAGATTTCTTATGTAATTTGTAGCAGGCAAGGTAAGAACCATGTATGTGTTTGAGAGAATAACAGTGGCTTTGTCAAAATTGTAACTGGTGATTCCCAATATATAGATTAGATGCTGAGCTGAAATCTTAATTACATATACTCAGGAGGCATCCGAAAAGGGAGTCTGTTTACAGTTCATGGTTTTAAGCGAGGGCTGTAAACTCAGTGTAAGGGCTACTTGTTTACTAGTGTTTTAAACATGTTAATTTGTATTCTGTATTGAATGCTATTTGTCTCCCGTGGAGGTTAGAAGTTGTAAAGAGGATGCTCAGATGTGTTCCACGGGTAATCTGTAGGTGGAGTGGAAGGAGTCTGGCTTTCTTGCTTTTCAAGTAGGTGTGAAATCCCAGAAAGCTCCGATCAGCTGAGCCTCTCTCTGTCAGAATCAGAAGCCTCTACCGTTGTCTGTATATGTGAAGTATTTTCACCTGGCATGGATCCTCTGTGGCTGGAAGTCTGACAAGAAGCTTTGATTTATGGTGGAGCATGGATTGGGTTGGGACATGCTTACTCTGTGAGCTGTGATTGTGGTTTGTTTCCTGCCCATTTCCTTGTTTCCTTTGAATGCAAGTTCCTTGGTGCAATTTAAAAGGAGAGTAGATGCCTGCAAATTAATAATGTCAAAGCCACAACTGAAGCCTGGAATTATCAGGTCTGCAGGTTGATGTTGCCATTGCTCAGTTTTCCCGGGTGTTGTCTCTAAAACCAGCTCTGCTGTCTCTTTTTGCTTGCTGAATGATTCTGCATTAGGGAAAATGTCCACGATAATTCCCAGCAGAAATGAAGGAATTTTGAAGGAGATTGATTTGGTGCGAAAGACTGTCATATCTCAAAGTACTTGAGAATAGCAATATAATTCTGTTCATGTCACAAATAAAACAGTATGCCTGAGAGAACACAAATGGAAATTGCTTATGCAGGAAGAGAGAGTAAACTGCAATATTCTGGCTACTATTTTGCAAATATAATCCACAAATTCATTCTGCTCAGATTCTTATCACATGCCTCTCTTTGCAGTATTACAGAGGGCCTCAGTATAAATGAATGAGTAACAAAATCAGTTTATGTCAGCACTTCTGCATGTTGAATTTCAATCCAGATTGTACCTAGGCACGTCTTGCTGTCTGGTGTGGTATAAAGCTTCTAGAGCTTTCAGAATCATAGAATCACAGAATGGTTTGTGTTGGAAAGGACCTTAAAGATCACTGAGTTCCAACCCCCCTGCCGTGGGCAGGGACACCCTCCACTAGACCAGGTTGCTCAAAGCCTCATCCAGCCTGGCCTTGAACACCTCCAGGGATGGAGCATCCACAACTTCCCTGGGTAACCTGTTCCAGTGTCTCACCACCCTCATAGTAAAAAATTTCTTCCTACTGTCTAGTCTAAATCGACCCTCTTTCAGAAGACACAGTATAGTTAAATTTATGAAAGTATTTCAAAATGGAATTAAGTTTCTTTTACATTACAAAAGCAAAATAATAATGTCAAATTGAAACAAAGTAAGTGAATGCTAAAAGTGAGCAATCAGAAATTATTCTGGTTCAAGTACAACTGTTTTCAATTTTTTTTTTTTAAATTTTGGGTGGTTAGTGACTACACAGAACTTATGTATACTGTCCGTGTTCCAGAAATCTGCTTTTAATCTGGAAGTATTTGAATGGCTGTTCTGTCATCTTTGAAAGGTCATGCAGATTGGGAAAAGGCCCCCTCAACTTGAAAAAGGCAAATGTTGTACCCATCTTCAAAAGAAAACATCACCCATGGTAACTACAGTCTGATAAGCCTCACTTCTGTCTTTTGGAAAATGTTGGAGTGAGTCCTGTTGGAACACATTTCTGGGCACGTGAGGGAGGAGCAGTCATCAGGAGCAGTCAGCGTGGATTGACCAAGGGGGTAGATCATGCCTGACCCACCTGGTTGTTTTCTGTGATAGAAGACAGTGCGGGAGCAGTGGATGTTACTTACCTTGACTGTAGCAAGGGTTTGATACAGTCTCATACAATGTTGTTGTGTCCAATGTACCTTGCCACGTAAACAATGGAGCCAGTCACAGCCACTTCCAACCAGGTCTAAAACTCATGAAAACAACCTGTTGTGCGCCAAAACCTCAGCTAGTCAGGGAAACACATGGCATTGCTGCTCAAACTTACTTAAGAGGGTGGCTGCTGGAAGGGAGGAGAAATGAGTGAGACATATTGGAGGTGCAGTGTTGCGAGGAGATGACCTACACTGGACCAATGTCATTCCCAAACGACTATTCTGTGATTCTATGGTTCTGTGATTCTCTGATTCTCTGATTCTATGACCCAAGCTGGTGCAGGTTGCTCCAAGAGATCCCAGGTCTTGGAGGAGCCACACCAGTGCAGGGACACCCCTGACAGACTGCAGCCTGTGGAAACACTCAAGCTGGAGTGGAGAAGATGAGTTAGAAGCAACCAGCAGTGGAGGAGGAGAAGTAGGAAGCAACATACAACACTGGCTCCAACCTCCTGCATTACCTGTTGCTTGACCATAGGAAATGGAAGGGTCTAAGTGCGACACGTGGTGAAAACAAGAGAAGCTGAGACTAGGAAGGGGGAGGAAAAGGTGTTGGACTGAAGTTGAGCCTGGAGAAGGGAGAAGAAAACTGTTTCCCTAAGTGTTTAATTGTTTATATTTTTTTTCTTAATACCCAAACCAGTATTTAGAAGTTTGTGTTAATTGGCAATAGGTGAAATGAGGTAAAATTCCCTGAGTCAAGATTGTTTTGGCTGTGACAGTGACGTAGCTGTTGTGTGATGTGACTGCTGAAAAGCCAGCTTATGATACGCCTTTTATTAGTGGAGAACAAAGTTACGTGCTGTGAAAATGTTGATAAGCTAAATGCCAGTCAGGTAAGTGTAAGCTATACACAACTACACTGCATTACTGTAGCATTTTTACAAAAATCTAGCGAAACTGCATTGATTAAAAATAAGCCCACCAGAAGCATTCTACAGTCTTAGTAGAGTCCATTATCCAAGAGTCCTGTTTCTAGCCATGAGTGCTTAGGAAAAAGTACAAAAACAGAGAGAGGGATGCTTTCTCAACCTCACAGTATTTTAAAAACTTCCTCATTCAGAAGTACAGAGCTATCTTTTCAAAACAAGAAGAGACAGAAACTTATATAGAAGTACCATGCCACAGCAATTTAGTGTGTTTTCACCAGTTTCTGATGTTTCAAATAATCCCTTACATAAAAAGGCTGGTGTTTCAAGAACCGCTGGGGCTGAAGGATTTTTGTTGCTTCCACTAGAACTCCCATTTCAAAGCTACTGCAGAACCAACTTGTTATTTCCTGCCTAGATTTTGTTTATGTGTGTTTGTCCTTTTACCAACATCATCCTTCAGTTTGAAAAGGTTGGCATTTTTTTCTTTTACTTCCAACCTCTCAGGTTTTTGTTTTGTTAAGATCAAGTTTGGCTCTTGTACTCTCTTCTTGTAGGGAACTAGAAAGCTTTGTCATAATTATATCCTTCTGCATTGCCTCTGTGCCTGTATGTTGTCTCTGACTGTGAGATTCCAGCTGAGGTCTGAATGAGGTCCTGTGATTTGGTTGTGAGTTTGTTTGCTTTGCTGCTTGAATTCTGAACCTGATTCTTGGGAACTCCAAACACAAGCAAGCCTGGGCTACACAGACTGAGAGAGAGTCCTCTGTATTGAATACATATAACTATTTCCCTTTGGCTAATACGTGAATGAAGTTTAAACTTTGATCCTTTGGAGGTTTTTGTTCAGTGCTGAACTTGTACACAAAATACAGAACAGAATGGCAAAATAACACTTTCATTCAGGAAAAGTCCTCAGTGTATCTTTGAAATTAGAGCCAAGGAGGAGAAGGCAAGAATCTTTGACAGCGTTTTTCACAATACTATATATAAACTACTTCACATTAGAAGCATTTAGAACTAAACTCTTGGTGTTAAAGTTCCTTTTCAGTCTTCCCAAGACACCTCTGAAAAGTATGTTGTGAAGACATACTTAAAATTAGCTGAAAAAATTAGAATTTGTTTTTGCCAATGTGTTTGTATTTGCCTTGTGTAGAACTAGACGCTGAGCAGTGCAAGGTTCATACCTTGCTGGACTCCTAAATCAAAGGGGGGACTGCAAGAACAGATCCTTCTGTGCATACTTGGAGATTTTCTTGTTTTGTAGTGTGGGTCCTCTTGCATGACTGAAGCCACTGGGGTGCAGTTTGAAGACTGAGCTTATTTTGTCACTCAGCTGGATTTGAGAAATGTGAAATGGGTAGACTTGACCTTCTAGGGTTTTCCATACAGCGTGGTTGTCTATACACTGCACTCATTCAGCCTGCTAGGGTTCCTGCAACTTTTGATCCTAAATGGTTAAAATAGAAGTTGTTTTCTGTGTCCCCTTGTGCATTCAGCTATGGGGCTGTCTGCTGGGAATGCAAACGTGTGAATAAGAACCTTTTGTTCATACCTTGAATAGTTGTGTGCCATGGGAAACAGTGCACAAGTTTGTCTTGTGTAATAGCAGTCTGTGTTCCAGGAAGCCAACTCGTGTGCTGTGCATTATGGTTCCACCAAAATGCGGTCCCTTAGGATTGCGTAGTTAGCTGGGAAGCTGGGACTGATATCTGTGATTACTGTTTGGAAGGAAGGATCTGATCTTTTTTTTCTAGGAACAAACTCTTTTAAGTTTGCCTCCCCCACCATCCATGGAATTAGAAAATAAATTGCTTAAAGCAGGTGATGTTAATTCCTGATAAAATTCAACAAAGTTGAATCGGGCCATTATTTTGAGGCCACTGTCTGTGAGATTATAGCTTTTTAAATCCTATGTCTTGAAAACTATGTAGTCTTTTTTAGTGGGTTGTAAGGTGGTATTGTTAATGCAAAACTTGTGTTTGGCGTGTTCTTCAGCCTTTTCTCTTTGTCACCACACTTTGTTGAGTGGGCTTAATAAAATGCCATTACTGAATTCTACCAGAAGAGCTTGCATTTTTCATGTCATCTTTTTCAAGCAGTTTTTTGAAAGAAAAGGAACTGGTATTTTAAATATTTTGTAGCAGGTGACAAAGCCTGTGGCCACTCCTAGAGCTCTCATTGAAGCCATTGGCAATTTTTTTCTTGCAAAGTAGTTTCAAGATTATATAGGCAGCATACGTGGATTAAGGGGATCAGTCTGTGTCTTGGCCTGTGAGCCTTCTGAAGAGAATCTGGGTCTGCCCTGCGGTGGGAGTGGAACTGCCGGCCTGTGAAACTGATGCGATTGATGAGTTACTCTCTGCATTAGAAGTGTTTGGGGTAACATGTAGAGACATTTACAAGGAATCACAGAATCACAGAATTATCAAGGTTGGAAAAGACCTAGAAGATCATCTAGTCCAACCATTACCAATACTTCCCAGCTAAATCATATTCCTCAACACAACGTCCAAACGTTTCTTGAACACTCCCATGGTCGGTGACTCCACCACCTCCCTGGGCAGTGCATTCCAATGCCTGATTACCCTTTCCGAGAAGTAATACTTCCTAATGTTCAGCCTGAACCTCCCCTGTCTCAGCTTGAAACCATTCCCTCTAGTTCTATCACCGATTACA
>WKFP01015551.1:138923-151170 GCA_011057875.1 Pterocles orientalis | reverse complement strand
CTCTCTGGGCCCGGCCCTCCAGCCAGCTCCTTACCCAGCCGAGAGTGTACCCATCCAAGCCACGGTCTGCCAGCTTTTGCAGGAGGATAGCATGGGAGACAGTGTCAAAGGCTTTGCTGAAGTCTAGGTAGACCACATCAACAGCCTTTCCTTCATCCATCAGACGGGTCACAGGATTGTAGAAGGAGATCAGATTGGTCAAGCAGGACCTGCCCTTCACGAACCCATGCTGGCTAGGTCTGATCTCCTGGTCATCCCACACCTGCTGCTTGATCTCCCTCAAGACAATCCGTTCCATTACCTTCCCTGGCACTGAGGTCAGGCTAACAGGCCTGTAGTTCCCCGCATCCCCCTTACAACCTTTCTTGGAAATGGGAGTCACGTTGGCAAGCCTCCAGTCTTCCGGGACCTCACCCGTTAACAAGGAGCGCTGAAAGATAATGGAAAGAGGCTCAGCGATCACCTCCGCCAGTTCCTTCAGCACTCTCGGGTGAATCTCATCCGGACCCATGGACTTGTGACAGTCCAGTTGGAGTAGTGATTCCCTGACCACTTCTTCAAGAATCACAGGGGGTTCAGTCTGCTTCCCAGCTGAGACTACCAAGTCAGAGCGTGGGGAGCCCTGGGAATAACCGAGATGACTTTTAAAGACAGACGCAAAGAAGGCATTCAGAACCTCTGCCTTCTCCTTATCCTCTGTGATCACATTCCCAGCCTCATCCAGTAAAGAATGGAGGTTCCCCTTTGTCCTCCTCTTACAGTTGATGTATTTGTAAAAGAGTTTCTTGTTTGTTTTTACCCCAGCGGCCAGCTTAGATTCAAGCTGGGCTTTTGCCTCTCTGATTTTCCCTCTACATATCTTAACAGCCTCTTTGTAGTCGTACTGAGTTGCTCTTCCCTCCTTCCACAGGCAGTAGATTCTCTTTTTCTCCCGCAACCTTAAGAACAGCTCCCTAAGAATTTGACGTCTTCCTGATGCCCATTTTCTTCGACAAATAGGAATGCCCATGCAGTCCTAAACCATATAAACTGAGAAAAATTCTGTACTTTTGCTGAAAAATTTAGCATCAGTTTCAAACAAAAAGCTTCAGCTGTTTGCCAGCTATTTAATACTTGGAGGACCTTATGATCTTGCATCACAAAGAGTAACTGAACTCACTCTATTTGTGGCGTCTCTTCGCTATCTTATAAGCATGCGGGATTTCAAGTGCTCTTCAGTTTGATTTAAAGAAAATAAGATAATGCTATTCCCAACATCCTGTGTTTCTGTCAGGGTGCACAGAGACCTTGGTGATACATTTCAAGTTAAATTCCCAGTCCCTATTTATAGATATTTAAATCTCAGTCAGCTGCAGTATGCCCGATTTAACTTGCAGTGAAAAATTCACGTCACGTATAATTAATGTGCTTGAGATATGTTTATTTAATTACTGTTGTTGCGTGTGCTTATGTACCAAGTACACATTTCTCATAAATTCTCCCAGATTATTATCTTCAGATTTGTTTCAGGATTATATCATTTCTGTATTTATAAACTAAGTGTTTAAGTAGACTGGCCTTGTTTTAAGCTTTATTTTTGTCCCTGCTACAAAAACAAAATAGATGAAGGAAACAGGGTGTAACTGTTCCCTATGCTTATAAAAATTGCATTTCAAAAAAATTGGCTTTTACCAACTGCATTTCATGTTGCCAGTGCTGTGTCATTTTAGGGCTCCTTGCTGATGCAAGTAGTCCTTTTAACTTTCAGAATTCACTACAAATAAGCAATGATTAATTTTCACTGCAGTCTAGTAGCCTGATAAATTTTTGTGTCATGCTATTTGCTTCTTATAGGTAGGGAAACGAAAGGAGAGCTTTTGTGTGACTTGCCCACTGTCAGAGAGGGATTAGATAGAATTTAAGAATTTCTGACTGCTACTTATGTTCTTAGTGCATCCCTTTCTGTCTCAGTACAAAAATAATTAAAATGTTACAAACTTGAAGCAGTGGCACAAAGTTTATCATAGAAATTTCTTAAGCGTTGCAGCTACCTATTTGTTAGTCTTAATGGAGGAAATTGGACTCTTACAATGTTTCTTCAAAAACACTTTTCTACTGGTGACTGGTAGAAATACTCTGTTAATATCATTTTTTAAAAATAAATTTTTAACCCATATTAATATGTCAAACTGATTTTCATTTAGGTTGGTAGGAGTACAGTGCATTGCTTGCATATTGGGTTTATAGAGCAGGTACAGTTTTGTCTATATTTGGTTTAATACTGCACTGTTAGAGGAAAACAGATCATGCCAGATCCAACAGCCTGAGAGGGGTGAGGCTGCTGCTGCTGCATGGCCGCACATCCATCCAGGAGCAAGGCTGAGGCTGTGTTCCCAGTGGACACATACACACAGCATATGTGAACACCACACGTATACATCTACATTCAGCCCGATCAGATGCTGATCTGATCACTCACACAAGAGCACTCACACAAGCACAGAGAGCACTGGGGGCTTCATCCTGCTCTTCTCTCTCGCAGGAAGGACTGGGTCCCCAAGTGAGACCCATATATCCACCCATGTACTGGAAATGTGGATCCCGTCAGCGGCTGGGAACACTCAGTCTGCCCTGGAGCTGCCCGGGAGTCCCAGCTAGCATCAGGGCATATGAGACCCTCAAGCCACAGCCCTGCTCCAGTTGCTGGTCTTGACTGTGTCACTTGCACACACGTGTGCGCACACACACACACACACACACACACACACACACAAACACACAGAGAGTTTACCAGGACTCCCCTGGCCCTGTAGCTGACCTCACTGTGCTCTCACCCTTGGAGTCACACAGGATCTCTCCTAGAGAGGGCTGGCTGTTAGAGGTCCCTCTGCCCTTGTCTCCCAGGCAGCTTCCACTGCTCAGCAAATAGTCCAGCATCATCTTTGCTAGTGGTCACACATGCTGCAGCGTTAGTGCCATGGACACATGGACCCTCCAGCTGGTGGTCAGACTCCAGTTGCAACACCCAGACCCTCATACACACACGCACATCAAGTAGACAGTCCCTCACACAGGAAAGAGTTAGAAAGGCATTTAACAAGAAAATAGGATGGACTGCGCTGATCAGATGCAGGCTGTGGACAGATGAGCATACTGACCAGCCCACTGTTCACACATGACCAGCTTTTATCCCCTTACTCCTCTATTGTCCCACAGTTGTTCCTCATTGAATCACCTAAATCCATCCCTTTTCCTGTCTTTAGTTCCTCCCCTAAATCATAGAATCATAGAATCATTAAGGTTGGAAAAGACCTCAAGGATCATCAAGTCCAGCCATCAGCCCAACACCACCTAACTCACTAAACCATGTCCCTAAGCACCACATCTACATGTTTCTTGAACACCTCCAGGGATGGTGACTCCACCACTTCCTTGGGCAGCCTGTTCCAATGGCTGGTCACTCAATTAAAAAATTTTTTCTAATATCTAGCCTAAACCTCCCCGGCGTAACTTGAGGCCATTTTCTCTTGTCCTATCACTTGTTACTCCAGCACCCACCTAACTACAACCTCCTTTCAGGTAGTTGTAGAGAGTGATAAGGTCTCCTCTCAGCCTCCTCTTCTCTAGAACCCCAGCTCCCTCAGTCGCTTATCATCAGACCGGGGCTCCAGACCCCTCACCACCTTCGTTGCCCTTCTCTGGACCTGCTCCAGCACCTCAATGTCCTTCTTGTGGTGAGGGGCCCAAAACTGAATACAGGATTCAAGGTGCGGCCTCACCAGTGCCGAGTACAGGGGCACAATCACTTCCCTAGTCCTGCTGGCCACACTATTTCTGATACAGGCCAGGATGCTGTCGGCCTTCTTGGCCACCTGGGCACACTGCTGGCTCATGTTCAGCCGGCTGTTGACCAGCACCCCCAGGTCCCTCTCTGCTGTAATGAGACTTCCTGTAATGAGGATCCCCAGATGCTCTGCCATCTTCAGTTGTGTGCCCCTGTGCTCCTCTGGGCTTGTGGAAGTGGGCTTTTCATAGCCTGGTGGCTCCTGGGATGGACCTGGGGGTAGCTGGGGGCAGGGTGTTATTTGAGCTTTGTGCCTGCCATTGTCTCTCTGTGCTGCTTTGTAGGTGAGATTTTATCGTGTAACCTCACTCATACATCCTGTAAGAATGTCGGAAGTAATTACTATGTAGATACATTTCTGTTACTGCCAAGGTTTGACACTTTAGAATAGAAACTTGAGACTTAGCTGATGTGAACTATTAGGATGTTTATTGATTAATGAACACTGAAAGAGGAAATAGGTACAGTAGCAAAATAATGTATGCAAAATAATCTGTACTCTGTGCAATCAAATATGCCAATTTACAATTTTATAATGATAAAGAATACAGGTTCTAAGAAATCATGTATGTGCTTACTACTAAATTACAGTTTTCTAAGTATTGAGGTGTAAATCTGTTTCCTACCTCCACCTCCTCCCCCCAAATCTTGAGAACATGAACCTGATGGAGAGTCCAGCATGCCATCCAAGGGGATTTCCTCCACTTCCTCATGGACTTGAATCCACATCAGCATTACTACCATCTGTAGGTGTCCACACACCTACCATTGGAAGACCTGCCTTCCTTTTTTTTGTCAACTCAGTTTAGCAGTTTATTTGGTATATATTCTCCCTTTGTTTCTGAGTTTGGGCACAGCTTTTAGTAAGCCTTGCATCTCCTTGTCTCTGACAAAACTTTTCCCAAGTCAACAGCCTTCTCATAATTATTGGTTCCAGTTTTGCTGCATCCATACCCAGATTTTATTTTTCATATTTCATATTTCATGTTGTTATACAGGCATTATGTAGAGTTATCAACAGGGTTGCCCCCGTGTGAGCAGCTTGGCAGACCAGAATTCACCTATTATTACCAATTTAGAGGGGTTGGATTGAGTTTACTTTTTCAAATTACTAGGTATAATTATTCTGTTTTATTCTGAATTCTGGATCTCTAGCCAAATCCAATTACTCATGATCAGTGTCATGGTTTAAGACCACCACGCAGTCTCACACTGCCTTCTCCCCTTCGGTGGGATGGGGAGGAGAATCAGAAGAACAAAAAGGTAAAAACCTTGTGGGCTGAGGCAAGGACAGGAAGGGTTCACTCACCACTTGTGGTCACAGGCAAGAAACAGACTCAACTTAGAAAAGGCACAAAACCAATTTAATTTGTTAACAGTCAAAACCAGAATTAATATAGTAAGGGGGAGAACTACATCTTAAAAAGGCACCTCTACCCCAACCCCTCTCTTCTTTCTGTGCCCAAAGGCTTTGTTCGTGATTTCTCCACCTCCTGGTGGCACAGGGGGGGCAGGGAATGGGGGTTGCAGTCAGTCCATGTTGTCTCTGCTGCTGCTTCCTCCTCATGGGGAAAACTCCTCACAATCTTTCCCTGCTCCAGTGTGGGGTCCCTCTCAGGGGAGAATCCTTCACAATCTGCTCCCACGTGAGTCCTTCCCATGGGCCACAGTTCTCCAATAACTGTTCCAGCGTGGGTCCCTTCCACAAAGTCACAGCCTCCTTTGGGCACAGCCACCTCTTCCAGCGTGGGGTCCTCCACCGGCTACAGGGTTGTATCTGCTCCACCATTAAATCTCAATAAGCTGGAGGTGAGCTCTGTTCTCCATGGGCTGCGTGGGGACAAACATGCGTCACCACGGTCTTCACCAGGGGCTGCAGGGGCATCTCTATTCTGGGGCCTCCTCTCTCTCCTTTCTCTTCACTGACCTTCATGACTGCGTAGCTGTCTCTCTCACATCCCACTCCTCTCTCCACTGCAGTTTTTTTCACTGGCTCCTGAGAAACTCCTGGCTCTTGGGTGGGGGCTGCGTTGGGTCTGCTGGGCCATGGTGGTACAGCAGAGGCCGGGCAGGCAGCTGGATGGACTGGCTGGGCTGGGCCCTGCCTGGGGCCACGCTGCTGCTCCATGTGCTGTGTTCCCTCTTAAATACATTATTCACAGAGACACTGCCTGGCTTGGCCTTGACCAGGGGTGGGTTTAGCTTGGAGCTGGGGAAACTTCCAGCAGTTTCTCACAGGGGCCATCTCTGTAGTCCCCTCCCCACTATCAGAACAGACTTGGAGCTGGGGGAACTCTTAGCAGTTACTTACGGGAGCCATCACTGAAGCCACTCCCCTGCTACCAAAAAACCCGCCACACAAAACTGCAGCCATTAGATTCTTACCATATGTGCTGGAGCACTTGTCAGAGCAACAGGATCACTTGTTTTTCACACTTCTTCTGTGGGTTGTCATGGCTCCTTACAAGGGCCTTAGCTATTGTGAGGCCCTGTGCTCCAGTTTGACTTCTTATTCACAATCTCCTTTACATACGTTCCATTTCTTACTGAAGTCTTTCTGTTTAATTTACTTGGAAATAAATGAATACCTTGATGAAAGGTGTAGAACTGAATATCTTGATTTTCTTGCCTTAAAGAAGCTTATAAATATTTTAATAACCAAGAAAAGCTTACTGCTCTGAAATCTGCATATTCTAGTTTAGAAGGCCAGAAAGTTTTTCCAGACATGAATCTAGTTCATTCCTCTGTATAAAGGTATGAATCTTGTCTATATGATTTAGGATATTTTAGATATTTTTCTAATTTCTTCTTAGGTCTCTGGATAAGGAGACAAGAGATTCCACAGCCTCCAAAAGTAATCAGTTCTAAGACCTCATTATCCTTTGAAGTCACAATTGTGTGTTTGTTCCGTTTGTTTGCTTTTTTCTGTTGCCTAAAATCTGATCTCAGTATTTTTGTATGCTTTTTTAAGCTCTTTTTTTTTTTTTTTTTCCACAGGGGACTAAACAAACTAATTTCCTTCAGTCTTTTCTCAGAGGCCTTGTGTTCTAAGCATCTTGTAATTATTTGTTCTTCTCTGGCCCCTCTCCCAAGTCTATTATCCTCATCCTGTCACACTCAGAATATTCGTGTTCCTACAATGCTAAACTTCATTGGTTTGTGATTGTGACACAACTATCTATCACATCTCAGTAGTTCTTTCTTGGTAACCTTCTCGACTTCCTTGAGCAACAAAGATCCTTGCATACTTCTAGTAACTGTTGCATTGATTTCTCACCAAGTGCCTGAGTTAATTAATTCTTGTATTTTACCATCATAGTCTGTCTTTTGGGTAGCTGAGATAACTAGTTAAGAAAAAATGTCTGTATTTGCTTCAAAATTTCATAATCTGTTTCACCTATAATATTGCCTTGTTTGTTTTCTTCCTTGCTTTTCACTTTAACTTTGGTCCACTCTCTTATCTCTTCTTGAATTTCAGAATAAATGCACTATTCTTGAAGTACAATATAGAACCTTGTTACTCTTTTCTCCTTGCCATGGTTGTCCCTTATGAACAAACTGTCACTTTCAATGTTTCAGTTGTCCCACAGAGTCTAATAGTGCTGTGTAGGAAATCTGCAGAACATCTCAGATGGTTTGAAATTTTTGGCATTTGTGTGGACATAGTTGGTGTTTAGGAAACTGTCTTTTGACATTCTTTGTTTCTTCCATAATCCTATTGCAGTTTCCAACCACTTCTGGAGTCTAGTTCTAAGGCAAAGTTACTGTTGTCTTAGTCTGCAAGGGCTTTCCCCATTAGTTACCTCAAAAACACCTTTTTGCTGTTGCTAAGGTAGTATTCTGAACAGCTCCCCCATCTCTGCATTTTTGGGCCATCCTTCATTTGCCAAACAGGCTCTCTCATTTGAGAAAATCGAAACCCTTCTGCTGATGCTGTTTGTGCAGCCATGTGTTCATTTCCAATTATGCATCTGCCTGTACTTGGGTCTTTACACCGGACTAGGGGATTGAAGATGGAGCCACCTGTCTCTCTGACTACTTTCAGCTGTCTCCTAGAAACTAAGTATTTCTGTTACAGACATATCTGGCAATATCATTAGTACCAGATGACTAGGTAGTATAGGGCAGGAGGGGCTCCAAAGGGGAGAGTAGAAAGATAATTAAATTCTTTGAAGAGAGTAGTCTTTTAGTAGTATGGAACAGAACGCTACAGGTTTGTCTGGAAGCCTGTGCTCTCTTAAAGCCATGCACTATTTAAGCTTCCTAAATTGCTTTTGAAAATGAGCCTGAGTCAGTAGCTTTCACATGCGTGCCTCTGAATATGTCTGTGGTCTTCAGCTGTGTTTCAGAACACAAGTGCAGAGCAAATTCTGTTACCTTTATGTTCTCAGTCTGTGTTCTTAAGTGGGTGGTTGCTGCGTTTTCTTTTTTTGTCCACCCACTTGAATAGCAGAGACCTGAGAGACGTTTCTGCAATGAGATTTTTGCAGACAGAATCATGTGCAGGGATCTGTCAATTTGTTTGGTGCAAGAGTTACTAGCATGTTATTCTGAGGAGTCCTAGAAACAGTTTTTTACCAGCTGAAGCTTTTTGGAAGTGCTATGTTTGTTGTTTGTTATTGTTTGGTTTTCCTCTTGCTGGAATAATGTGTGGTCACAGAATAATAACCTCTTGTTTAAAGAACACAGAACTGTTTAGGAGCAGATTTAAAGGAGAAGCTGATTTCCACTTGCAAACTGGCTTGACCTTTATTTCTGAAAGTTTAGTATACTGACTTCAGTGTGTCAGATGCCACATGTTGGAATGACAAATACATGGGTTTTAGTCAAGGAGATTGTTAGTTTGCTCCAGTTGCATGAATATTTCAATGATTTTCCAGTTGCAGTGGTAATTCTTTACGCTGGTAATGAAAATGCATTCAAAACATAACAACATAACAACTTACATGAAAATAATTCTTAATAAATATGTTGGCCTTTACAAACTGCGAATTGATTTGTAAAAAAAAATTGTCGTTAAAGCAAAAGTCAGATATAATGCATTATTTAATTTGAGCTGTTGTTGAATAGTTCATCAAATTCGGACACTGGAATAATGTTTTGTACAGTCTAATGTTTCTTAAAAGAAAAACTGAACTAATGTTAGGATTTTAGACTTCTGTGGGGTTCTGTGCCTAACTCTAAAGGATGTCAAGAAACTTTTACTCAGTATGTTAACTCTAGCTTGAGTGTGAGCTGCTAGTTTTATCAGTATTAACTTAGTTTTATGAGTATTAACTTCCTGGGACAAAAATAACGTCTTTGATATTCTCAGTAGTGCTGTCTATTTAAAAAAAAAACAACCCTATCAGTAAGAAATTAGTAAGTGTCTCTGTTGCTGATAATGTCTGTTTTTAGCACAGTGTATGAAGCCTGAAGTTTAGCAATTTACTTAACTGAAATAAAACATTGCAATTCTACTCAAAGGAAAGGATAAATCTGGTCTTAAAATTATTGTTTAATTTTGAATTCTGAAAGTTCTTTCTGACCTTTTGACTTCTCTTTGCAATTCTATTAAGGTCGCACCACATGTTGCCATCTGAGGCAGCTGAAGGTCATACCATAGAGCAGCCCCAAAAAGATTTTGAGAGTACTAAAGATCATGGTATTTGTGTTTTGCTACATCAAAAAATCTGGAGAAACTTTCGGTTAAAAAAAACACCATGAAGCAATTCTGCATGATAGTACTCCCACCTATGAGAGAATGACCTGGAGGAGGATGACAAAACTTGCCATAACCACAGAAGTTTGTGGCTGCTCATCTATGTTGCTTTTGAAAGTATTATAGTAAGAAGGCACAATGGCTTTACCTTTTTCATAGTCCTACATTGGACAGAAAGATGTAACACTTTGTGTTTGAGAGTCTTGTGACAGAAAGTGTCTTCACAGCTGAAGGTATACAAAAGTATAGGCAAACCATACTCCATTTGGATTCTATTTAAGACTTAGTCCTTGTAAAACAGACAAGAGTGTAGATAAGGATTTTGAGGATTGAAATCACTGAAGTTGCAATTATATAATAAGCGATGTGAGGCGATGTCGGAGGAGTTTATAATTTATTCCTACAGTGCCATCTGTATAATGGGCTTTTCAGTGCCAAGATAGTCGGAGGATTGAAAAAAAGCAACAACACACCTCTCCAATCTCAATTCTGTTGATACTTTTGTATCATTTTTACAAATACTACCTCGGTTTAATGCTACTGCAAGAACTTTGAAGGAAAAAAGTATCTTTTGAGTGTTTTCCCTACCCCACCACCCTTTCCCATAATTTTAAGTTGTGTACCTGTTAGCAGTCTCTAATTTAGATGTGTGTTTTCTTCTGCATTGAACAAAGAGTTGCAAAGGGCTTGGTCTTGAGTATACTGGAGAGAAGAGCCTGCTTACCTACTCATGTGAAGCTGGTTCTCCCTACGTCTGTATTGAATTAAGGAGAGTTGATTGTCTGGCAATACATTTTTCTTAATATTTTTTTTCTTTTGGTGAGTGCGTGGTAGGTTGACCTTGGCTGGCTGCCAGCCCTACCCTGAGCCTCTCTCTCATTCCTCCTCCTCAACAGGACAGGGGGGAGGAAGTAAGATGGAGCATCTTTTAAGTTGAGATAAAGAGATTGGCTGTAAGTTGCTCTCATGGGCAAAACAAGCTGGACTTGGGGAGAATTAATTTATTGCCAATTAAAACAGAGTTGCATGGTGACAAACAAAGACACAAAACTAAAAACACTTTCCCTGCCCTCCCCACTGCTTCTTGCCAGGCTCAACTTCACTTCTTAGTTTCTGACTCTTTCTCCCCCCTCAGCAGTGCAGGAGCACATGGAACGGGGGTTGTGGTCAGTCTGTAACAGCTCCTCTGCCCCTCCTTCCTCTTCATGCTGTTGCCCTGCTCCAGCGTGTGTCCTTCCCACGAGCTGCAGTCCTTATGAACTCCTCCAGTGTGGGTCCTCCCATGGGGTGCAGTCCTTCAGGAATGGACTGGTCCAGCGTGGGTCCCCCACAGGCTGCAGCTCCTGCCAGAAAACCTGCTCCTTGCGTGGGCTGCAAGGGAATGTCTTCTCCAGCATGTGGAACACCTCCTCCCCTCCTTCTCCACCAACCTTGGTATCTGCAGGGCTGTTTCCCACACAGTTTTTCTCACTCCTCTCTGCCATGGAGTGTTTCATACCCTTTCCTTAATAGGCTTTCCCTGAGGTGCCACCATCTCAGCTGCAGGGCTCAGCCGTGTCCTGCGGTGGGTCGGTTGGAGCAGGCTGGAATGGGCTGTGTCTGGCCCGGGGCAGCCCCAGCTGCTTCTTACAGGGTGGTCCCACAGCCCCACTGCCAGCACTGGGCACCGCACCTTGTGCCGAGCAACTGCAGTAGTTACCTTAGGAGGAAAGTGAGGTGGTTTCTTCTTCTTAAGTTATGACTAAGATGTGGCAAGTGTTTGTACTAGGAAGCCTAGAGCCTAGAAGCAGTTATGGCAGCGCATAGCTGAAGAGTTGTGGGCAGCCTTGGGTTGACTCAGGTTGAGGGTGGTTGGTGGTTTTGCAGCGTGCCTGGAGAGAGCAGTGTAGCCACCTGGGATGCTGGGCAGGGATTCTCTTGCAGTGACAGGAGAAAGGCGGGCCTTGGGACAAAAGGGGTAGAAAGTGGGATTTATTGAAAAAAATACAACAAAAAAGCCCACACTGGTAGGAACTCTGGGGAAGCTAATGTGCTTGAAGATGGTCCTTCGATACAGTCATTAAAGTGCTTAGGTTTGTGGGTGGCTATGCCCCTACACCAGCTGGTGCTGCAGTGCTGGTGCGGACACAGGCTTCTCTCCCTGCTGCCTGGCTAGCTGTTGCAGAAGGGACCCACCCATCTTTCCCCATACATGTATGTGCATAGGAAGAATTGCCTGGCATATGACCAGGAGAATTACCTGGGGGGAAGGGGACAAAACAAAAAGAGTTTATTTCCACATTTTTTTAATATTGGTATTTTGAGGAGCTCAGATTTCTCTGGGCAAAAGAGGCAGCAAAGGGTTAGAGCTACAGTTGCGGTTTTTAAAAGGCAGAAATGGGTCTGAGGTGAGTAAAACCTGGGAGGTGATGCTACAGATGATACTGGCAAAGCAAATCCTTCTGGGGCCTCTGGGGAGTGCATGGGGATGGCATTCAGCTGCACTTGCCATGGCTGAGAGCCAAGGGAGCTGTTGCATTGTTGCTGTGTGGTGGCCTTGGGGGCTGTGTTTTGTAGTCACTCAAATACTGTTGTTCCCTTCATGGTCTCAACTAATGCCCTCTTGCTTTCTTTCCTTTAATGTTTTACAGTGGTTTATTTCTTCACAGTAGGCATGGACTATTGATATTGAGCTTGTTGACTCTGTGTTGACTCTGCTTTGTTGTGCCTTGCATTGGACTGGT
>WKFP01015551.1:101251-131798 GCA_011057875.1 Pterocles orientalis | reverse complement strand
TCATCAACCAGCACCCCCAAGTCCTTCTCCTCAGAGCTGCTCTCTATCCGTTCTCTGCCCAGCCTGTATTTGTGCTTGGGATTGCCTTGATCCATGTGCAGGACCTTGCACTTGGCCTTGTTAAATTTCATGAGGTTTGCATGGGCCCACCTCTCAAGCCTGTCAAGGTCCCTCTGGATGGCATCCCTTCCCTCCAGCGTGTCCACCACACCACACAGCTTGGTGTCATCGGCAAACTTGCTGAGGGTGCACTCCATCCCACTGTCCATGTCTCCAACAAAGATGTTAAACAACACTGGTCCCAGTACTGACCCCTGTGGAACACCACTTGTCACCGGTCTCCACTTGGACATTGAGCCATTGACCACAACTCTTTGAGTGCAGCCATCTAGTCAATTCCTTATCCAGTGAGTGGTCCTTCCGTCAAATCCGTGTCCCTCCAACTTAGAGACAAGGATGGCATGTGGGACTGTGTCAAAGGCTTTGCACAAGTCCAGGTAGATGATGTCAGTTGCCCTTCCTTTATCCACCAGCGCTGTGGCACTGTTGTAGAAGGCCACCAAATTCATCAGGCATGATTTGCCCTTGGTAAAGCTGTGTGGGTTGTCACCATTTACTTGCTTGTGTTCCGTGTGTGTTAGCGTAGATTCCAGGAGTATTTGCCCCATGATCTTGCCAGGCACAAATGTGAAAGTGACCAGCCTGTAGTTTCCTGGGTCTTCTTTATTTCCTTTTTTAAAAATGGGGGTTATGTTTCCCCTTTTCCAGTCTGTGGGAACTTCGCCAGAGTGCCACGACTTCTCAAATATGATGGATAGTGGTTTGGCAACTTCATCTGCCAGTTCCCTCAGGGCCCGCAGATGTATCTCATCAGGTCCCATGGACTTGTGCACCTTCAGGTTCTTTAAATGGTCTCGGACCTAATCTTCTCCTACAGCTGGCAGTTCTTCCTTCTCCTGGTCACTGCCTTTGCCTTCTGCAACTTGGGTGGTGTGGCTTGAGCTCTTGCCAGTGAAGACTGAAGTAAAGAACTCATTAAGTACCTCAGCCTTCTCTATATCCTGGGTCACTAGGTCTCCCGCTTTCTTCCGGAGGGGGCCCACATTTTCCCTAGTCCTCCTTTTATCACAGACATACCTATAGAAGTTCTTCCTGTTACCCTTAACGTCCTTGGCCATATTTAATTCCGTTTGGGCTTTAGCTTTCCTAACCTGGTCTCTGGCTTCACGGACAGTTTCTCTGTATTGTCCTCAGGCTACCTGTCCTTGCTTCCACCCTCTGTAGGCTTCCTTTTTTTGTTTGAGTTTGCTCAGGACTTCCTTGTTCATCCATGCAGGGCTCCTGGCATTTTTGCCTGCCTTTCTCTTTGTTGGGATGCATCGCCCCTGAACCTGGAGGAAGTGATCCTTGAATATTAGCCAGCTTTCTTGGGCCCCTCTTCCCTCCAGGGCTTTATCCCTTGGGACTCTTCCAAGCAGGTCCCTGAAGAGGCCAAAGTTGTCTCTCTTCTTGTGTGTTTTCAGTTGTGGGGAGACCTGAATGGTGTGCCAATGAGTCTTGTGCGACAGTGCTTGATCTTTGACTAGTTGTAGTTCTCTTCTTAGGCATAGGTTTTCTGTCAGGTGCCATGGGCAAGCTGATGTTGTAAGCATGGGCTAGAGTACACCTTTTTTTAGTATCACTATTTCCTTACTTTTTAAGGAATTTGTGTACTCTTTTAGGCTACTTGTGGTCAGAAAAGACTGATGCAGGTAGAAGCTACGTCCTGTTGAAATTTGCGTACCTTACTTTTCTGTTGAACCCGGGCTAGGGCATGTTTTAAACTTTGCTCCTGCTGAGTTCAGAAGCAGACCTGGAACTCAGAAATGAAAGCTTCCCAAGGTTATTGTGAACAAAACTGGAACAAAATGCTTTGTAGAAAATATTAAAGGCAAATTATAGTTTTGAAACTAATGTGTTTAACTTGTTATAAATATTACAGTGACACAAGGATTCCACAAGCACTTGTAGAACATTCTGTGTGCAGAGCAATTTTGTGCATGCAGCTTTTCTGCTTTACAATTACAATATTATGAGTGTTCATAGTCATTCAGACTCATTAGTATGAACCGGTGTGTATGTGGCGAGATGTTAATGCCACTTTCCAGGTGCTGCTTTCACTGACTGACAAGAAGCATATGTTTCACAGCCTTTTTTGTTTAAAGCTGTTTTGGATGAGTTTACTTAGCACATGGCAGTAGAAGCAATCAGGTTTCCCAAGCAGGTTACAGTTCTGAAAAGGGAGAGTCATCTAACACAGGAAGGGTAGGGAATTCTCTCTAAGGGGGCATTGCATATGCTGTTAAATTCTCATCCATTTTATACCATAGGGGATCTTTAAAAAAGAAAGAAAATGTTTTGAAGATGTTTTTCAAAGACATATGTTTTCTAAAAGACTCTGTTGGTAATTTGAAAGATAGCTTGTGTTCGTATGTCTTGTTCAGCTAACTGTATCTGTACAGGTGAAACATTGGTGTATTGCTAGAGTCTGGAAAAACATAGGTGCTTTGTGAAATTCCTCAGAGACAACTTGCATTTGAGGTGGGATGCCTTTGCAAATTCAGTTTGAGGTCTCTCTGCTTCTTTTGTGACTTGGAGTTATGGGTAAGTTATGTTCAAAGAACAGCTGTTTTTTTGTGGAAGACATGGGTAAATACATCCGAAGTTTTTTAGGGAGGACAAAACTATTATTGCTTAAATGCTCAAATGGCATACTATCTGTTCTCTTGCAGTGGTTTTGCAAAAGAAGAGGACACAGTTATGCTTCTTATAAATAAAAAGATTAATTTAAAAAATTTATGTGTGTAAATGCACCTTGCAGTGACACATGCTGGGGCTGGTGGGGCCAAGAAGCAGCTCTGGGGCATGGCCCAGGCAGCAAAAGAAGGAAAGTGCCTGGGGCAGTGTGAGCAGGACATGGCCCTGAAAGCCAGGGGACTTCAGGGACTGTCCCCTCTGCTCAGCGCCCGCCAGACCCCAGCTGGCTACGGCCTCCAATTTGGGTCCCCAATACAGGAATGACACTGGTGGGAGGTGGGAGGGGGTCCACTGAGATCGCAGAATCACAGAATCACAAAATGTTAGAGGTTGGAAGGGACCTCGAAAGATCATCTAGTCCAATCCCCCTGCCGGAGCAGGAACACCTAGTTCAGATGGTGGGGCTGGAGTCCTTGCCCTGTGAGGAGAGTCTGTAGGACTGGGGCTGGTTTAGCTGGGAGGAGGGATGGCTTTAGGGTCACCCAACAACAGCCCATGGGATGGAGGATATGCAGCCGGGCTCTTCACAGTAGTGTGTGGCGGGTGTGTTAGAGACACCTGGCACATGCTGAAACAGGGAAGATTCAAACTGACTATAAGGAAGAAATGTTTTCCCCACAAGGACAGCCCAGCAGTGAAACCGGGGCCCAGACAGGTTGTGCTGTCTCCAGCCTTGGAGGTTATCAAGCCCCAGCTGGATAAAGCCCTGAGTAGCCTGGTCTGAGCTCAGAGTTTGCTGTGCTTCACGCAGGGTTTGGACTGGAGACCTTCTGTGGTCCCTTCCTAACTGAGTTATCTTGTTGTCCTATATATGACAAAAACCAGTGTGTATGTGCGTGTGTAGATGTAGTCTTGGTTCCACATGGCACATGACTTTGTTGTGAGACAGTAACAATAGCATAGACCTACTAAGGGTGTCATCTTTTTATTTCAAAAAGTCAGGATTAGACTATGGAAGTACAACACATAGCGCTCTTATAAAGTAAACTCTAAAAGGCATATTTGGAATTAAAAAGAAAAAAAAGCTCAATTTCTGCCTGCGTGCATAAGAAGGAAAGCAAATATACATCGTAGGAAACAAATTTAACAAACCAAATTGGAATCTGAATGCTCACATTTTTACATTTTGTTATTGCTTCTCTTTTCCTGAGTAGCACTGGGCATGGATATTGTGGTCTTGCTCCAAGATGACGGTATGCCCTTTGGTGGTGTTTCAAATACTTCTTTTTTAAATATAAAGTAGCAGAGAAAAATCCTTAAACTTCAAGATTTTTCTTTATGCTGCTTGACAAATATGTGGAGGTGTTTAATTTTTCATCTTTACAGGCGGGAAGGTAGTATAACCTTGAGCAAAGAGCTAGTTGCAGTAGTAATCAACCTCTGATTTCTCTATTTTGGAGACAGATCCATCCATCAAGTCCTGAGTGTAAAGCCAAGAGTGCTTACAGAGCACTTTCCCATATATGTTTGATTACTGGAGCACAGCTGCTGTTCTGGGTAATTAATATGAGAGTATAACATTTTTCAGATGGATGCTGTGTCTTTATTTCGAAGGTCAGATGACTACTCTCACTTATATTCTTTCCTGTCTAAGGCATTTTGTGTAGGTTATTGATTTTTGTTTGCTTGCTGGAAATAAAGTGCTTTTTGAAGGCCTGGTGAGAAAAAACCAGGCAGACCTTGTGTCTGCTTGAGGGAAATGCTGCTAAGAATAAAAAAATGTAGGTTTTAGTAGTCTTCCAGCTACCATGTATGAAAAAGGATTTAGTGCTTCTAAGCCCCAACTTTAATATGTGGTTCTTTAAATTACTGTCTTAAAGAGTGATTGTTAAACAGTCAAATAAATGTACTTGACTTAGAAGCTTACTTTTCATTTAAGGTTATTGGGGCTTAGGTGTCCAAAGGGCATTTATTCAGATCTGCAATTTTGTAAGTAAACTTATCTTCTCTGGCAACTGAAATTTCTTTAAAAAAAATTCAAAATACATTTGAAAATAATATTTTATTGTTTGCAAAATTAAAAAGTGAAATTAAATTGAAATTATTGGAGGCAATTATTGGGCGAACAGAAAGGAACTTTCTCAGTAAAAAAAGCTTTAAGTAAAGCTTAATGTTTTCTCCTCATCCCCTGGAAGGACACAACCTTGAAGATTTCAGAATATCAATATCTGAAGTTAGCCTGAGATAATTCTTCAAATAAGTGCAATTTCACAAGTAGATCTTTCAGTTGCAAAAGGAAAGTTTTGGAGCTTTCAGGTGGTTTTGAGTGATGCTGAATGTTCATAGTATGCTATTATGAGTCTGTATGAAGACTTCTAAAACAGAATCACATATTTTCAGATATTATCAGAACTTTCATTGTCGTAATTATTATAGCATTTGATAACTTATTTGACTTGAGGTATAGGTAATCTTCATGCAGTTGAATTTTTCTGCCTTCTCTAATTTAACATAATTTAGTTAAAGATGCAGCAGGACACATGTGGTAAAGATTTCAGAAAGTTATTATGAAAGCAACAGATTTAAGGTGGAATTTTTTAACAATCTTCTGTTTTAGCCTAATTCTGACCATGTGCAAAGCAAAGGAACTTCTGTAACGGACTTCAGCGGAAGCAGGAAATCCTGCTTGGCATGGACTTTTCAAAGGGCTGTTATACCCTGGTATCTTCATTCTTCTTTTTGTGGGCTTAAAATGGAAAGCTCTCCAATATTGTTGTTCTTTTTTATTTAAATAATGTCATATGCTGCAGGGAGGAGAGTGTTTGGCTTGTTAGTTCTGTGACACACCTGTATTCTGCCCATTCTTTCCTGATTTCTTGGAAGTCTTAGCTGGAAAAGACCCTTACTTTGTCACTGAAGGCTTTTCACTAACATACAGATTGATTTTTTTTTCATAGTTATTTTGAAAAAGGATCAGTTTATGTAGAACATCTTTGTTCAGTTAATGTGATTTATTAGCTATTATTTTACAACTGCATTTTTGATATACTATGTGATATACTATACATGCAATGAGGGTGGGGAAGGCAAATCTTCGAGATTAAACACAGCATGCTAGGTTTGCAAAAGCTATGTATGGGCTGTTTCTGCAAATTGAAAGATCTATCTGGAGCAAGGGCCAAGATGTATTTTGTTTCCTTTTTTTTAAAGGCTAAAATATGAGGTGTGACAAAGACAAGAAGGAGTGTTCACTGAACTGGTAGCTGCACTCACTAGATTTCTCGTGGAAGTATACTGCAAGTAACTCTCATGTAGCCTTGCCTGCTTGCTGACTTTTCTAATAGGGGGTAATTGCAATTACTGTTGCTTTCTTATCACAGGAAGTTACTCTTTTTGCACAGATCTGATTTAGTCAGCGAAGTGTCACCTGAGCCTCCCTGCCTCAATTCAGTAGATTTGGTTCACTTGCTGTTTTACATTCATGTTAATTTTTTAAATTGGCAGTTGGCGCATGCTTTTATAGATCCTTGCAGTTAGAAGTCTTCCAAGAGGTAACTTTTCTTTTAGTATTTATCAATAAGTCACAGGCTAGAGCTGTATTTTACTTACGGTTATGTGATTTGACTTAGGGACCTAAAAGGACAGAAAATGTCTTTTTTATGACACTACATTTTAAAAAGATAGGGCAAGGTTCAAAATAGCTGAAGCTGTTACAGAAAAATGAGCTAGATAAGCCTGTTTGAAACTTGTTGAAGCTAATCGTATTCTTACAGGGTTTTCCTGTTTCTATGGCCTGAATATTTATTATTATTGGCCAACATCTCTGGTAATTAAATCATCTTGTGAGATTTTTACTCAGAGTCAGCAAGGCTAATATGCTCTCAGTAAGGTCATGGTTATGAATATTAGTAATGTCTTCTCCATGTTTTAGGAAGATATTTGGTGCAGAAACCATCTTAAGTGATTATAGATACATTTCATGAAGGTAACTATGTTGTGTCTAGCTGTCATGTACTTCTCTAGGGAGAAGGAACAGGTGCTTCAAATGCAGCCTGAGAGTGCATTTTTATTTGTAATGACTTTTTAAAAGTGCATAGGGAGACTAGCTCAGCTGAAGATACCATACTGAAGAAGTACGGTTGCATAGCTGTCATGTGTCTCAGGAATTGCAGACTCCTATGATGGGACAAAATCTGTCATTTTACATTATAGCATCCTTCCTTTGCACTGAGTTAGTGAGCTGTAGGGAGAGCAGTAGAGCAAAGGTAGAATATTTCTGTTGTATCTCTACTATGGTTGAGCCCCTGGCAAAAGTTAGCTTTTCTACCATGCACCTGCCAACATGATCGAAATACCACAGCAGTCCATAGAAGCATCTCCAAGAAGTTGCTCAGAAATTATTCTTCCACAGAGAATTTATCCATAGAAGTGAGAAGTGCATTCCCCAAGGGTATCATTGTTGGTTGCAGCTGTTGGAGATCATTTGCATGGGAGGTCATACTGTTGTGCTGGCTGTCATCTGGCTTTGGAGCTGATGAAGTCAAATGTTTGTCTTCTGGGTAAGAAAGGGTGCCTCTTGTTGCTTCGGTTTATTGACTCCACTTTTTTTTTAAGAGTAAAGTCTGAGGCTTTTTTTATTTCTTTCCAGCTGTGATAGACAAAATGTCAATAGAATAAGTGACCTACCCACCAGAACTTGCCATGAACCATCTGGTTGGACCGCCTGAGGGGGAGGTAAGTGAAGAGCCAGCAAATGGAGCAGCGAATGAGTCAGTGGAGGCTGACCTGGAGCACTCAGAGGTAGAAGAGGAACAGCGATATGCAACTCGCTACCCAAGGCATACAAGCAGCAGCCAAGGAGGCCTGTCTGGGCAGGAGGAGGAAGGGATGTTAGCTCGGTCAGCAAGCACTGAGAGTGGTTTCCACAATCATACAGATACTGCAGAAGGGGATGTGATACCCACAGTGGAGGACAGTTTCAACATAGAGAGAGTTCAGGAAAATGAGGATGAGAGTGCATATGCAGTGCAGTACAGGCCTGAGTCTGAGGAGTACACAGAGAATGCTGAGGCTGAGCATGGCGAGGCCATTCATAATCGAACATTGCCCAATCATGTACATTTCCACTCCATCGAACACGAGGAAGCCATGAATGCAGCCTACTCGGGTTACGTCTACACACATCGACTGTTCCACCGAGGAGAAGATGAACAGTATGCTGAGCCTTATGCTGACTATGGACTGCAGGAACATGTGTATGAGGAGATAGGAGATACACCAGACCTCGATGTTAGGGAGGGGATCCAACAGTATGAGCGGGAAAGGGAGGAAGCTGACAATTACCGCAAGGAGGCACTTGGTGCCCGTCTTCACCACTATGATGAACGGTCTGATGGAGAGTCTGACAGCCCTGAGAAGGAGGCAGAGTTTGCACCCTATCCAAGAATGGATAGTTATGAACAAGAGGAGGACATTGATCAGATTGTAGCAGAGGTGAAGCAGAGCATGAGCTCCCAGAGCTTAGACAAGGCAGCTGAAGACATGCCAGAGGCGGAGCAGAGTTTGGAGCATGATCATGCTTTAGCTGGTGGTGGGCATGAAAGTAATGGCCAGCAACCAGCTGGTTCTCGAGTTATATCCAGCTCAGGAGAATCTGTACAGAGGTACAGCAAGGAAAAGAGAGATGCAATTTCACTGGCCATCAGGGATATTAAAGAGGCTATTGAAGAAGTGAAGACAAGGACCATCCGTTCTCCTTACACTCCTGATGAACCTAAGGAACCTATCTGGGTGATGAGACAGGACATCAGTCCCACCAGGAGCTCTGACGACCAGAGGCCACTAGATGGAGATGTGAGTATACCAAGCTTTCAGCTCTCAGGTTATGTATGTCTTATTCCTTTAATTGTGGCATACATGACAGTGAAGGAGGGTGCATTTTGTGCTTGTTCTGTGATTCATCCTTCAGTAAAGTATGTAGTGCTTTGTCTGTTTTAAATTTGTACTCTAGAGGGCATGTAAAGAGGTAAGCATGTGCATTATCAGTGGGCCACATTTTTCTTCATGAAGCACTGCTGAGCCCAGTTATGCTATACGAGGATTTGTCACATGAAGCTCTTTACTTTTTTTTTCTGAAACAAATGCTGTTACTTTTTTACTGCCGTTGGATATTTTAGAGTAGGTACTGAACACTTTGTCTTCTATTATGTATCCTTGTAGGTTTCTAAGTTTCATTTTCTGTTACATAACAATCCTAACAGTTCCATCAGAAACCTGTTAATATTCTTTATGATGGTATCATAGGTCAGATTCATGTTCCAGAAAAGTTGCAGGCTTTTTGTCCACTTGCAGGCTGTAGAAATATGTTATGAATATCAGTATCCCTGTAAAGTGTATTCACTCTCCAGCAACCTGAGTATCGAAGGCTGTTGTTCAGATTTACAACATCAACATTTCTGAAATTCTGTACTTTAAGCGTTGAGAATTAACTTGGATCAGAATCAATTCCCAGTTTCTGCTTCCAGTGGTCTATATGATAATCTTTATTTTAAATTTTATGGTGTTTCAGCATTTCTAATAAACTAAACTCATAAACAACTGTTAACTGCATTAGATTTATGCCTGATACGAGAAGAAGTGGTAGGCTAAATTTACTGGGCCAAAAATAATCTATCATGTGGACACATGCTATCACTTCAAGGATAAATGCACTGGAAACATCTGCTCCATCCTCTTTATTACTCCAAGAACATTGGAATGTTTTTTGTGACTTTTTTTTTTTTTAGAAGAACATCAAAAGATAGAACTCTTTGTGTGTTGTTTGCTGTTTTAAACTGAATTATAATAACCTTCTAGGAATGCATCAGAACTGTCCAAAACACCTCAGACTCTGCAAAGGGAGTTCAGATAGTGAAAAAAGATCACGTGCTGTGTTGATCTATGACAGGCTTCTGATTTTTTGAGCTGCCTTCAGAATTATGAAGGCTAGTGTTCTACAAATGGGAGGAGCTTTTTAGAGCATGGTGTTTGAGCTGCTGAAAAAGTATGCAAGCTAATTGAGACATGTAGCTTCCAGATTTTGGTTTTGCTTGAAAACTGTTGGAAACACACAGTGATGGGGATGTTTGGGTTGGTTTTTTGTTTCTTCATACTTTCACTGAAACTTCAAAAAAACCCCCCCTATATTTCAAAAAATACTTCTATGAATATTTTTAAAATTATATCTGTTATAGAGTTGATTAGCAGTCATGTGGAGGGCTAAAGCAATCTTCCAAGATTATTCTGTGTGGCTGAACTTTTAACTTCTTCAAAGGTTTACAAAAACTAATTATTTCTCTCTCCTTTTTCGAACAGATCACGTTACTCTTTTGCTGTACATTTTGTTCATCATATTGTCTGTATTTGTGAGTGCTGTCTTTGTCTGGGAGAATCAAAGAACTTCCTATTGCTTCCTGATTGTCTGGTTGTAACACCCACTACCATGATGGTCTCAGTGACACTGGGTTGGTGCTTTAGCTGCATCTTGCAGAATTTGACTTTTCTAAGGTATGCTGGTAGGACTCAGCCTGGTACATTAATATAGAAAACATAAAGTTAATTTCTCATTCAATATTTTTCATTGCCTGTCAGATAAGAACCTGATTGAGGTTTTCACTGCTGGCTGTAATCAAAACAGAGATGTATAACAGTAGAGCTCAGTGCAAAAATAAATGGTGGTTGTACATGCGCAGACAGTCTGTGTTCTTGGAAAGAGGAAGTAAATTAAGCAAATAGTTTAGAAGATCTGTGGCAGATTGAGGGAATACACATTGTAGAAGAAGGGCCTTGGGACTGGGTAGAAATTGTGTTTTTCACTGAAGATGAGGTGTGTATTTACTTCACTGGATTCTTTAGTTCAGATGCTAACTCATGAACAGTCTGAACAGTCTGCTTTCTTTAACAAAGCATGCGTAGATTTGCTTAGCAGTAAATTGGGCAAAATCAGGTTGTATTGACTAAGTGACCACGAGTGATCAATTATAATAAAAATGTGGTTGAAGCCCATTCATCTAAATGTAGATTTTTCTTCTGTCTTCCTTGGGAAAGAAACAGGATCTCCGGCAGGAGCTTTTCAGTGTAACCAGTATATGCCAGAGACGTTATTCAGTCTGATTTGTAACATTGGCCTTGAAATAAGGAGTTACGTAAAGAGAGTGTTTTCCCTTCAGGCAGACACTCTTTTCTTCCCTATCCAGGAGCTGCAGATAAGTAATGCTAACTGGTGCTTTTATTCCCTTCAGTTATTTTTGCAGGTCTACTTTGAAAATTGTGCCCACATTGTTTTTTAACAAAACCGTTTTGCTTTTAGAGGTAAAACCTACTTGAAAATATTTGTAATCAGTTTGTATTGTTAATCATATGATATTGAAACTGGTAAGACCTCCAAATAGCAATAATTTTTTATTTAGCTAGGAGCTATCCGTGAGACACCAATGAAGCCAGGGAGTCAGAAAACGATTTTCAGTTGAGACTCATTAAATACAACAACCACTTTTGCCTTTTTTTCACAAGAAAGTGTCTGTCACTTCTCAGTGCTAAGCGTTTGGATGGTACATTCACAGCGGAACGTTTGGTAGAATAGAGTTGTAAGTGTCTAGGGACTATTTTGAGAACCTAACAATCCAGAAGTGTTCAGCTGGCGGGCAGCTGTATATCGTTTGGGAAAGCAATGTTAGGAATGTTAGGAAAGACATGCAACGACTGTGTCAGTAAGAAAGATGCAGGTCACTGTATCTGGGTTGTTTTTTTTAAGACACCTTTTTTCCAGGTTTATTCACAATTTAATCCACCAGCAATTTCAGTCATCCCTAGGGATTTCACCTCAAAATAAGTGCTTGGTATGTAGAAAAAAATATGAAAATTGCT
Organism: Pterocles orientalis; assembly: GCA_011057875.1. Lineage (NCBI taxonomy): Eukaryota > Metazoa > Chordata > Aves > Pterocliformes > Pteroclidae > Pterocles > Pterocles orientalis. Next base: position 120,158 of record WKFP01015551.1, on the reverse strand, counting down.
CACAACCCATGGACAGTTCTACTGTAATAAACTCTGGTAGTCTGGTGATGTAGGTGGCAGGTAGCAGACTTATGTGAGTAGATAAATAGTGTACCGAAGTACCTGCTTAATATTTAACAATGGAGAGTATTTGCTTTCGTGTGCCTTGTGCACCCTGGTTTAGTGATACATGCTTTCCCTTGAGTGAGAGATGGTCTGGACATCTAGTTTGTAGGGAAGATGTTGTACTTGTGTCCTTTGAATAAATGCAGTAAGGATTTATTTTTTTTTAAGTTTGCCACACACATAAGATGTGAACAATTGATATATATTTCCAAAATCTGTTTATCAGAAGACTTTTTAAACCAAAGCAGATGGTCACTACGATATGGCCTCATAAGGGTATCTTTTTCAGATACGGTAGCAGTTAGAGCTGCACAACCGTGATAATGTGACATTAGGAAACTGACCCATGATGGAAAAGACTGTGGAACTGCAGTTAGGATGTGTTTTCTAAATGTGAAACAGGAGAGAATCTGTTCACATTGTACTGAATAATGTTCATAGCTGGGAGACCAGCATGGAGCTTGTGGTATTCACGCGTCTGAGAGTGGTGGAGGAGATACCCTTTAGGAAACGGTGTTCTTTTGGATGCACACAGTTACCTCATTGCAAAGGAAGGCCCATATCGCATTTAGGTAGCTTTTGCCTGTCATTCTTCTCTGACGGATTCTCCACCAGAAGCCTGATGTGAAAGTGCATAGCCAAGCACAAAAATTGTGATTTTAAAGTTCTAAACAGAAAACATCCACAGTGCATGGATCTGGACTTAAGGATGAACACATTTTCAGGTGGAAAAGGGAATAGTTTCGTGTAGTAGATATCTCAGAATACAATTAAATATTCTGGTGTGTAAACTGTATCAGTGGCCTAAAAAAGCATCTTTAAAATATCACACATCTTTGAGAATAATGGCTTGCTTAGTTGTGGAAATACAGAGACCTGCTGAGAAAAAGACTGAAAGACACCAAAGCTCAAGTGGATTTTTTTTGTCTGGGATTTAAAGAGCATTTCTGTCCTCTCGTGTCCAGAAAAGAGAAACAGGCTACCTGCTTCAATTCTGCCCTAATCAAGAGAAAACAGTGGTTTGGAGGGAGAAATTCTCCCTTTCAGAAGAAAATACCATCACATTTTTCGGAGGTCCATTCAGTTATCCATGGGGTTGCAGATCTGAAAGGCAAGGTTTTTTGACCTGCAGGCCATGGTTTGTTGCTGTGTGACAGATTTCAGTTTTGCAGATCTCTCTCATCAGTGTTCACAGTCTCTGTTTCTCTGCAGATACTTGAGGTGGTGCAATGTTAGAATAAACCCTAATATAAAGTAAAACCACATACATGGGTGGTTTGCATTTATGAAGTAGAAGTTACGAGCTGAAGAAAAGCCTTTCAGGTAGAACAGAACTGAGCTGCGTTGTTTTGCTTTTCTGTCTTTTTTGGTTACAGTTACATGTATTTAATTTCAGCCTTTGAGTTCTCAGTTGCAGGATTTTCTCAATTCTGATAACTCCAGAAGTGAAGTGTTTTCATGGAGATGAATTTGCTTCACTTTTTCCACAGCAGGTGTCATGTATTATTAACAAGGCAATAGAGAAGTCTGTTTTAAATAATTAAGCAGGTTTCAGTAATAGATGAACTAAGGGGAAGAAAAGAGAAAGCAAAGAAATGAAATAAAGAGTAGTTTATATTGATAGGATATTGTTTTCTTTTAAAAACTATTCGTTGAGCACAGAGAATACAGGTCATATTTCCATGATCTATGTGAGACCACAGTCGTAAAATTATACAGGAGAAAAATGCCTCAAAAATCCCAAAGCAAAAATCACTTTCAAAAAATGAACAAAAAACTTCTTAATATCCAGGGCAGAAAACTTTATGCTGATTCATTAATCACATAGAAGAAGCTTAAATTTATCAATTAATCTGCTTGAAAACACTCTCCAGGTGAGTTATGGGCTTTTAAATTACAGTGAGCACTGTATATGTAACCCCTTGAATATTTTTGGGTTTTTGTTTTGTTATGTTTTTTAAGTATCACAAGTTGAAAGCAATTTCAAGTTATTTTTCTGTGCTGTTGAAAACTAGAACAGCCCCTGTTATGGTTTTAAAGTCTTCTGAAAACACAGGAGGGATCCACACTAATTTTTTCAGACTGACACATGAAGCTGCATTTGAACTAGAAGTTCTGGTGAAAGTGCAGCTAATAATGTCCATACTTGAGAAACTGAACCAGCTTCCAGGAGCCCTGCTGCACTGGCAGCCCTCCACCCAGTGTGCGTGCTGCTGGACAGACCCTATCTGCATAATATGTGTGTGATCTGTCAGAGTTCCTGCAGCCTAAGATTTTATTCACAGAGAGGTTCAAGCTCACAAAGTGTGACTGTGGTACATGGCTACTCCTACTGACTCATGTGGCCAAGAGAGTCTTTGAAATGAGCAAAATAGGGCCATCTTGGCCTACCAGGCTCAGTTACATTTGTTGTTTACTCACTCGAACTTCTATGTGTCGGATCTAAACCTCCACGTATTCTTATATATTTTTATTTTGTATTTGAGATTTAGTAATATCATAGTAGCAGGTGTGGGGGTCTTCAGAGATTTTTGACAAAGCTACACAGTTATTGCTTAAGTCAAATTCTCTGTTTTTGTAACTTCAATGAATTTTACTGAGGAATTAGAACTTAGTGGTGTTGTGCAGACTCTCCTGGACAGTGTGTTTATTGAGAGCTTTTGCGTAGTATAACACATGTGGATAGTCAGATCTCTCAACTGTAATTGTCAATTATTGTCTAGTGGCAAGTGGAGGGGGCTCTGTCCTTGCAGTGTATCATCAGCTGGATTAGGGGAGATTCCCCAAACTAAGATTCCCCAAGCTGCATTTGTTCTCTGGTCTTCAACACAGCTGGTCTGTGATCCCACATGACCACTCTAGCCCATGTGATCCATTGCTATAACTTACCTTAAGTGAAATGCGAAACACCTCCTACGTTAACTGTGTACCTAACACTGTCGCAAGTGACCTTATCTGCATCTTCAGGAATAGTTTGTGTTGACTACCAGCAAGTATCTTATCACAGAATCATAGAATGGTTTGGATTGGAAGGGACCTTAAAAATCATCGAGTTCCAACCCCCCTGCTGTGGGCAGAATCACAGAATCACAGAATGTTAGAGATTGGAAGGGACCTCGAGAGATCATCTGGACCAATCCCCCTGCTGGAGCAGGAACACCTAGATCAGATCACACAGGAACGCATCCAGGCGGACTTTGAATGTCTCCAGAGAAGGAGACTCCACAACCTCTCTGGGCAGCCTGTTCCAGTGCTCTGTCACCCTCACTGGTGGGGGACACCTTCCACTAAACCAGGTTGCTCAAAGCCTCATCCAGCCTGGCCTTGAACTCCGTGTACTGTTTGGTCATTTTTGGAGCAGAAACTTCATGGGGGAGCTGTTGGGTTAACCAAAGTCTCTACCTGGGATGGTAGTTAGCACCCTGAAATGGAGAATGGTGCCTCTCACTTGTCATATGCACAAGAGGAAGCTGCTGGGGGAATCTCTGAGCCTGCCTGACATTCCTGTGTGGGGAGGTCCTATAGCAGTTAGGCAAATGCTTTGTTCTGAAGTGAGCAGTTCAGTCAGTTGCCTTGTCTCAAGTCAACTGGTTGTATCACACAAACTGTCAGGGCTGGGGGGCCTGGACCACCCACCACACTGATGGGTGAGTGTACTGAGTGTGTGCAGAGGCAGTTACACCACAATTACAGTTACATCACAACTGTAGTAGAAATTTAAGTTTCATCCTTATGTCACAGTTATAAATTAAATTGCATAGATTGTGCCACAGTGTGCGTGTTTATGTACAATAGTTCTGAATTGGTTTTATTTTTATAAATACTCAATTTTTAACACTATTGTTAAAATAAACAAGGACATCCAGTAATGATGATTACTTATGTTGCAAGGAAATCTAGCTTTCAGCTCCATTCTTTAGGGGTACTTTATGTCGTCTAAAAACTATGAACATACGTTGAGGATCTCAGTCTGTGTGTAGTGCATAGCATTGAAAGTGCTTAAATCACAGTAGATATTCTGCCGAAACATAGTTGTGCTAAAATCTAAGAGATTTACTGCCATAGTTGTGCTGTACTGGGCAGTGCTTGTGAAGTTATACATCTGACTATACTTGCTTGTTGGACCTGAATATTTCAGAGTGCTTTGACCTTTGCCTAATGTGCATGGGTACCTCTCAGAAGACTTTTCACCACTGAAATCATATACATTTAAAATCCTTGCTTTATCCAGTTGTCTCCTCTGAACATAGTACAGGAAGATTATATTTGCCATTCCTCTGCCAAGAAGCCTGTGGGTGGACATTAGTTTCATATAAGTAATGGCCTTTTGTTTAAGTGAATCCCACGTTGCTGAAGTATTCATTGGTTTCATCCCCTCTGACCCGGCCTTGGATGTGATGATGTGACCCACCAGTTACACTCTTTTCAGATAAGCTGCTGCTAGAAGCAGGTAAAACAACACTGTTTTTATAAAGTTTGGTGGTGGTTGTGTTTGAAGTTGTTTCAGTGTCAGTTCTGTTTGTCTTCATGAGCTATTCAGTAGCCAGCTGGATTGACCTGGATAGGTTAGATGCAGCACGATGCAACACAATCCTCTCCTATTACAAGTTCTGTTACTAAATCCCTCTGCACAATTGCAAGGAAAGTTTCTCAGGTGGAGTGGGTTGCATGTTAGTTAGAGCCAAACAACACCGAAGCTGAGATGGAGAATTTTTGGATGTACCAGGTTGAGTATCGTAAGAAAAATGTAAGTCAATTTTCAAGAGGAGAAATAGGGTTGATGGTAACTTTTTTATTCCTGCACTTAAGAAAACACTTTGTAATTCCATTGATGGACCTCTCTAAGTAATAACAGCATGCTTCACATTAATTTACTACATTTGTTCTGACAGCATTTTTGTTAGGCTTCTAAAACTTGTTTTGTTAACAGGCAATGAAGCAGTCAGGAGGCATTTGTTTTAGACTTCAGTTGTAGTGTTTTGAGCAGCTAGACAAGTTGTCTATCCACTATGATGTATCAAAATATTTCTTGTTATTGCTGTGACTGCATTCCTTTGTGGTGCACCATATATGGTACCTCTAAAAATGCATTTTGATGCAGAGGAGAACTGAGTGTTTATTCTTCAAAGACTGAACTTTTTTTTGTACAAATGTTTTTGGGGACAGCTCTCATGTCATGTTATGTAGCAGACTTTATAGGATATTTGATACTTAGGTATGGTAGTTTTGGTTTCAGATTATTTTTTTTTTCCCAGAAAAATCGGAGCAGACATTCGAACAGAGCATATGGAAAGCTATGTGATTGTTTTGACAGCTGCTTAATTCTGATACTTTGTAGACTAGAATAGATGGGTAAGGGCGTTTGTAGTGCTACTGGAGTAACTGTTAGTGCATTTTAAATGGTGCAGAATTTCTTAGTGTCAACAACCAACTGGTTTAAATTAAATAATTTATTATCACTTCAGTGTGTGAATGTGAGAGCTTTCAGGCATTTTAATTTTTTTTTTGTGGAAAAATTCTGTGCTAAAATATGATATGCTTTACTTTGTTTCTTTGTTTACTAGTTAAAGCTCAATCTTACAATATCCTGATGCCATTATTGGGTTGATAGTATTGTACACCTTTTATATTTAATCCTAACACAGAAATACTGGGTAATTATTGGGAATGTGAGCACTAAGAGGATGCTTTCTTAAGTAAATAGGAGTTGTCATTTATGCAGTTGAGTCACTGTGGCACTGTAATTCTGGAAGTTACATAGCAAGTCAGGGGAGCATGTATCTTTCCCACAGCAGTGCAACGAGCAGTCCTTCAGCCTGATGGTGCAAGCACATGCCGGCATTCTAGCAACCATTTCACAGCTGCATCTCCTTTTTGCTCTGCAGTTGTAATTCAAAATACAGTGAGATGCAAGGACTGCTGTTTCACCCAGAAGATAATCTGTAAAAGGAGTTGCTTCATGACTCTTTGGAAGCCTTTGTTCATTAACTACAATTCTAATATGTAGTAATTAGCCGAGGTAAACCTTTTAAAGGAATGAAGGGAAAGAGAAGGAGGAGAAGGGAATTCTGTTTTCCTGTTTTGTTCCATATCTGTGAAGGTAAGCTTGCAAAACTAGATTTTTTTTGCACACAGTTTCGTAGAACTCACTGTTTCAGCTGGAGTGGAAGCATAGCAGGAGGGCCTGCCTAGCTTGGAGCTGCTGCCAGCTCAGAGCACTGGAAGGGTAGCCCTTTTCTGTTGTGATTCATTGGCTTAGAGAAAAGCCATATCGTGTAATGGTTTATGAAACCAGAAGAATACTATTTGACTGTTTTGCTGTCAGTGGTGGACTGTTGAGCTGGCAAAGGTAGAGCCAAACTTTCTATGCCAAAGGAGACTGTAGAGTGCCAGGGCTGCTGCTTGTGTGGCTAGATGCTAAACCTTCCTCTGAGGATTCACATTTTGGCATGAGCACTGGCATGTTTTGCAGGTATCTCCTTAAGATCTGCCTTTAAAAATGCCTACTGGGTTGAAGCTTTGTACCTTCTTTCATTTTGGTCACCTTAATTAATTCCACACTCTGTGTTCTTGTGCCATACCCCCATACTGGTCCACCCTGCTCTGGCCTTTAGATACCTTACTACATCTTCTTAGTGTCACCAGCATTCATTAGGAATTGCCTGTGATTGGAATATCCTTTCCCAAAGAATTCTTTCCCTGTACCAAGAAGATACTTGCTAAGGGATCATATAGATCTACACATTCTATGATACTGCTTCTCTATAATGTTCCTTTTGTTTTTCTGCTATGACATTCTTGATGATCATGGATGACTAGGACATAATTGAAAAGACACTTTCTCACCAAATTGTTTGAGTTGAAGGGAGAAAAATTAAGAAAACTGATCTAGAGAGCATGTATAGTACTAGTATCATAGCACAAACTGTGAACTATTTTCCAGGTTTGCACTGTATCTAGGATGAGGAATCATAGTCCTTGATTACACTGGTATTGAGTAGTCCTTTAATGTGTTGTAAGTTCTTGAATACTTTAGTGTTACTCTATACAGTTCGTAAAAGTTTTTTTCTAAGGTGGTAGGGACAACCACTGCAACCTACATCAGCTCAGGTTGGATTAGTTTAGCGCTTCAGATTAATTGTACTTGAGGGCATAATGTGTTTATGGGGAAATTACAGTCTTTTCTTCACTTTCTCCAATTTGACCACTAAGTAATCTTTAGCTGAATCCCTGTGTTCTCTTCTTGGTCCATTCACCTGTCTCCCATCACAGTTTACTTCTTAGTGTCTTTATCTTTTCTTTCCTATGATGTCAGAGTTTAGGACATCACCCTGCATTGCCTGCAGCCTTCAGTAAGCTCACAGTCATTAGCCTGCATGCAGTAGGCATGTACTTGTGCAGCTGAAAGTCCTGTAACTGCAGTTTAGTTGGATGCTGACAGTAAGTGTAAGCAGTTGGCCTAATACCAGTATGAGATGGGCCTCCATTCACCTTGCAAAAATACAGTTTTTATGACACACTTTTTGGCCGAGTGTTGTTTGTCACTGAGTACAGCTTTTTATTTTTCCAACTGCTTCATTCCATACATTACTGACAAGTAAGCACAGGTGTTTTTTAAAAGATTTAGCTGTTCAGAGTAAGTCCACTGAGATACCGGTATGTGATCATTGTGATAAAAAGCAAGCGTTAAAATATTTCAAAAGTGTTTGTCTTGGTTTTTGCTTTTTTTCCCCCCGCTCATCTCTTATTTCTACTGCCAAGTTAGAGGAAAATATGAAAGAACAATTTCCACATTTGTCGCTCAGATTATTATTTAATTTTCTTGCCATGTCTAGTCTCCATCTCCAGATTCCTCTTCACCTCGGGGTGCTGAATCGTCAAGTAGGCAACATCACCAGGATGTCTGCAGTACAGCAGAGGCCTCCGCTAATAAAGAGGTAGAGTGAAATCTTTTTAAAAGCCACAGTCTTGTTCATGCTGCTTATGCCTTTTTATTTTCCTTTCCCCCTTGTACCTGTGCAATCACTTCTCTTCTTCCAAAATTGAAAAAAACTTGAAAAGCTGATTTGTAGCTCCTTTCCCTTGTGCTTGCCTGGCTGTCTGCATTTCTAACATACTTAAGACTGTTTATCATGGCACTTCTGACTCTGTGTTCAGCTGCCACTAGATTTGTTTAGCAGGCTGGGAGGTACTGATGTACCAAACAGCCCACATCACCTCTGTATTAGAGGAAGCCCTTTCTTTTTTTGATGCAGAATGTCTTCCCACAAAGAAAAGAATGTTTCTCAGCCAGATGAAAAAGCTTTCTTAAATAAAATTAATTGGGTAGTAATTTACACTACTTAGTGTTTTCTCATTGTAGAAACTGACGTGCCAGTGATTCACGGTCAGAATTCAGTTCCTGATTCCAAGTTCCTTAAAGTAAAGCTAAATAATTGCTTTCTCTTTTTTTTTGTTGTTGTTGTTATTTTTTCCTCACCCAGCAGCTTTTTACACTGCAGTAGTTCCACCAACACAAAATGAGAAGTGTGAGTAGAGCTTCTCGCAGTGAGAAAAGAAAATAATGTGGCATAAAAAGTATTTGGATTAGTATAGAATGGCTGTCTCTGTAAACAGAAAATGTGCAAATATTTGTTTTATTTGCTTTTTGGTTTTTAAACTTAAGAAAATCTAGAAACTGTAGTCTAACAAGTTACCATATTGTTACCAATAGCAATGCATGAGTTATCTTCCATAATGCAAAAAACTCATCTATTTTAATGGGAAATACTGCTTAAAACTGGAAAATTAATTAGTAATCCATTCTTTCTTTTTTCTTTTGTTATCATCAAGGGATGAAAAGGCTTGTTACGTATATATATTTGTGCCAGTCTGTATTTGCATTTAGAAAATAGTGGAAGGTTTCAAAAGACTTAAGAAACTCGCAATTTCTCATGTGCTAAAGCCTTCGACAATAGACTGTGCCATTGAATTTTCATCTGCTGTATTGTTAGCTTGTTAAAGCCTTTAGCTTTCTTCATTAGATCTTTTGTCACTTTATAAATGTCCTAACTTTTAGCAGATTTTAGATATTGATAAACTTACCCAAAGGAGGAAAAGAAACAAGACACTACTCATTTCAGTTTTCAGGATGTCATCATACATAATGTCAGAGGTGGTAAACCAGGTTTCACAGGAGGATGTGTCCAACTATTTGTTTCACTCAGATGAGCAATAGTATCTGCTTTAGTACTTCCAGTGCAAGGACAACAGTGATAAAGCAACCTTGTAATTTTTGGGAATGATTTTTAGGTCTTGGCAAAACCTTTTTTTAAATATAAATTTTTTAATACTAGGTGGCAACAAAATTAACAAGAGTAATGAAACATTAATGACCTTGATGTTTCATTATTCATGGATATATAAAATTGAAAGGTGTGAGTTTCATCCTAGTGGTAACTTTATCTGTTACTTTACTGTTCCTGTGGTCTTAATAGAATGTCTTTCAACCTGGGACAATGAACAAAAAAAATTAATTTTGTGTGTGAGTTTTTGCAATAAAAGCATATATGATGACAGTTTACATAACTCTATCCTGAAAAGAAGTTGCATCAGCTAGTCAGATTGCTGAATAGTTTTTACAGACTTTGTTCACTCTGTTTGAAAAAATAAAAGTACTTCGGAAAGCGCATTTATATGCATGAGCTGTCTCTGGTGTGTAGGAGGTTTTTCCTCTAGGCCTGTCAGCATCCAGTGGTTGAATTTCCCTCTTAGCACTACACCAGCAGCAATTACAAACAAGTGTTGAAGTCTGGATAGGTGGTCCAGTAAAAATGTTAATCCAAAGAAATGAAAGAGCCACAGGTCTGAAAAGACGTGTTGGTGTCCTCACAGCAGATTAAATGCCTTGGTAGCAGGTGATAATTGTTTATTGATATATTTATTTATGCTAGTAGAATCTCTGATGGAGAGCTTTCTCGGTTTTGCAGTACAGCCTAGTCATTTTCATTAGGAACAGCAGGTACTTAAAGGCTGCACAGATTCTGCTGTCTGTCTCACGCACTTTTTGTTTCATTTCACAAGTTGTTTTATTTTATAGCAAGATGAGCATCATTGGTTGAAAAATATTACATGTTACATCCATTTTCTATTTGTTACAATGGAAAACACCCTCTGGGGTTAGTCACTCAACCTGTCACATCACTGTGATCTTCCCAGTTTACCTGTTTTTTCCACTAATGCACAGAACCTATTAAGTTGCTCTTTATAATGGAAGATAATTTGACATATATTTCAGTGGATATCGTCTGGAAATATACTGGAAATTGTCTAAGATATTATGGATTGCTCTGATCATATATAGATTTTTCTTTTAATAAAACTAAGTTAAGCAGTCATTGGAGGAGTTACTGCTAATACAATCAGTTGTAGATTCATCAAAGTTTTGTAATCCTTGGACTATCCAAAATTTTTATCTGCAACACATATGATAGCACCAGATATTTCAATACACCATCTATATATCGCCACATAGATTTTTTGTTAGATAAATTTTCCTATGTGTTTTATGTTATTGATTATAACAAAATGGTGAGTCTTACTCATTGAAAGTTGTAACCTTCAGGTGTTCAAAGTGTTAGCGACAAAGACTTTCACATTAAATTGCAATTGGAAGTAAGGTCTTACTTTGGACAGTGTATTTACATGTGCAAGTCAGGATTATTTTTATTTCTTCACCTCTTAGGAAACTGAAGCTACCACATGTGCTTTTGTGCTTGGTACAGCATAAGCATAGTTGGTGTTGAGGTGTTAGTGAATTCACTTACTCCACAGAATGCAGGTTGCTAGCTAACCTGTTAAAATTTAGAAAGCTTTTTGTAGGATGTATTAGTGTGAGAGATACATCTAAGAACAGTCCTAATGAATAACAGAATTTTCTTAATTAATAGCTGACTGGGCAGATGGTTTTAGTCATTAATAATAATAGTATAGCATAATTTTATATATTCCTGCATGTATTTATTTGTAGTCGGAAGATCCAGTGTCTTTGAGATGTGATGTGTGTTTTCCTGCATACTTCTTGATTAGTAAAAGTGGAGCACCTGTTGGTAGATAATTAATGTATTATTGAACACCAACAAGTAACTGAAAACTGGGCCTAGCATGTTGCCTGATAGATAAAACACAGAGTACATTGAATTTAACTCTAGTAGGTGCTTAGAGTTTGAAAGTACTAAATATAATAGCAGATTTTAGTAAATGGTGATCTTCCTCTGCTAATAACTATGACTTATTTAATTTTTCAGTTTTTTGGCATGGAGAAATTTTTAATGCCTGTTTTTGCATGCTTTGTTCTGTTTGAAATCCTTTTTGTCTTAATTACAGTCCAGAAAAAGCTTGGCTTCATTTCCAACCTATGTTGAAGGTAAGATAGTTCTACAATTTCTAAATCTTTTTTCATATCAAAAAAACATCCAGTGTTTATAATGTATAAAAAATTGTTTTTACTTGCTGAATAGAAAAGCTGCTAGGGTTGGGTATACTGATTCAGGTTAAGTTGTGTCCAATCTGGAACATGAGCTAAATCCTACTGTGCTCTTTCAGAAATTCAGAAACATGGAGCTTTTCTTTTTTTTTAGTGTTTCATTCAAAGTTTCTGTCTCTGTTATGCTGGGTTTTTGTCAGTATTACTTAAAACACTACTAATTTTTTAATGGTATTTATGCAACACATGTGAATGTGTGCGGACAAGGAAAATAGGTTAGGCAAGAAGAATGTAGTGCTCTCTCCAGGACTGATTTCAATTGGCAGGCTCAATCCAATCTCAACTGGATTAATTAACAGAGTTGAATTAATTGGATTAGTCTGCAGGCCTTCGAGAGAAGATCTTCACTGCTTTACAGTTACTTGTCCTCTAATTAAATAGTGCTTCCTGTCTTTGAGTTAAGGTTGTGCTTATACTAGTGCTGAATTTATTCAGAACAACGTGAAAAAGCAAGTTACCTGCTGCATGAACTGCTGTTACCTTTTATATGAGTCTGCATCCTGTGTATATAGGAAGACTACATGCTATAAATCCCAGTTGTTTCTTTATAAGAGCATGACAGAAGCAGAAAATTTGAAGTTTCATTTGGTTGTTTTTTTTTTTCCCCTAACAGTGGTTGTTCCATACACTTCATGAATTGCCAGAAATACAGTTGATGTGATAGTTCATTTGGACTGTCTTGGAACTCCTTGGACTGCTTTACAGTATGCTGTATTCAAACAATTATGCGGTCATTCTCTTTGGACTACAAATTGATCATTGGTTTAGTCTTCAGTGTGTGAGCTGCATATTTTGGAGTCTGTGTCCAGAATGTCAACTAATGTAAACTTCATATAGTGTTTTGAAACTAGCTGAGCTTTGGAATTTTGCAGCAACAAAGGATCTCTCTTAGAACTGAAATTAATATCTTAGTGGTAGCCCTGTCTATCAAGGGCTATCTTAAATAATTCTCTCCTCTTAAAAAAAAAAAAAAAAAAGTAAACTAAAATTTTCCTATGTCTTGGTCTTAAAAAACCAAATTTTCCATTCTTATTCACTATCAGTCCAAGCAAAACTCGTTAGGACCTATGCTACACTTACATTCAGATAATTTTATTGTGAGAAGTAATGAGTGGAGGGGGTCTTATAAAAAGCAGTTCTGTCGGTGTGTTCACCTCTGATGAAAACAGAGCACATATCTTTTTGGGTTTTAATGTGCTTCCTTCTGAGAGTCTTATCTACACCTTTGTCAGTCAATTTTTTGTGTTTTGATTAGAAATTGTACTATAAGGGGTTTTGTACCCTCTATAGCGAAGTGGTGAAAAGGGTTTGACATGAAGAGTGGAAAACAGCAACACATAAATGCTGTATGGTTTCAGGACTGAAAGACTGTGCAAATATGTAGTATTTCCAGATGCATAAATTTTCCTAGGGAAAAAAATTCTACTTCTTTGGGTTGTGTACTTGAAAGGGACTTGTTCATTTTGAGAGTTTTCCACATACATAGTATCTGAACAAATTCTGCATACTGGAGATAAACATCTTAAAATTAGTAGTCATAAATTTTCATATTTCAAGAAACCATAAAGGAGACAAGCTTGCTGGTAAGATACATACATCTACTTCTGTCATTGTGTGTAGTTTCAGTGTATCTTGTCTCCAGCTCTTTCTTCTGTTATTTTAGTCTTAATAATGACTTAGATTTCTTGGTGGGCCAAAGTTACCCATGCTCATTCTGAATAGTTGTTAATCTTTTCTGTTATAATTAGAACAAAGTTGGCATCTGAGTAACATTAAACTTTAAGCGCCATCACGTTGTATCTCAAGATACCCCTTGATCTAATAAAAACTCCATTCTGATATTGTAGGGGTTTTACTTTGATCTTAGAAGAAAGAGGCAAATGTAAGACCACTTTATTTTTTGGTGGTAAATGTGGACACTTTTACCATTAGCATTCTTTAAGATGATTTACATTTTCACTTGTCTTGAACATCAATTGCTTTTCTTTTCTTGTAAGAAAACAAGAAGCTTCTTAAGTTAACCAGCCTCCCTTTTGAATCTTGACAATTTTAAGATGTAGCAAGGTGTTACAATGGAACATTTTTATGTATACAATTTTTAGATATAATCACCAAACACCAAAACACTTATAGAACATAAATTATGCTTTATAAGGATTTGCATTGTTAGTCACTGAGCACTTCACTACCCTGTAACTTTCCACAGGACTTGATGGGAGTCTGATCATTAAGAATCTGTGGGGCTCAGAGTTTTGCCATCAGGAGAGCCCATGTTCTATGTATCTAACAACATTTTAAATTAACTCTGTACTTTACCTCAATATCCTTGTTGAGACTAAGAATTATTTTTACAGTCTATGGCATACAGGTACCTTGCTTAATTGGGCAATCAGCCTTCTCCTGAAATCATAGAATCACAGAATCATAGAATGGTTTGGGCTAGAAAGGACCTTGGAGATCATCTAGTTCCAACCCCCCTGCCATGGGCAGGGACAACTCCCACTATATTGGGTTGCTCAAAGGTAGACCAGGTTGCTTCTTGGTAAAGGGAGACATGTTGTACCTGTAAAGCTTCCCGGCGAGGTTCCTCTGCCTGTTGTACTAACTGTAGCTAACCCACAAGTGAGCAAGTGGCTGATGGCTGTTATTAGATTGCACCCTTCCTCTTTCTGTTTGGGACTGCTGGTCTTAGAATTGCAAGGCTGACTTGAGGGGCGAGCTGAGTAACTGTGCCTGGCCCTTCATAATAGTGAAAACCCAGAGATTATTTTGCTCCAGGGTGATCCCTGCTCACAAAAGAAGGAGCTATTCTGAGAGACAGGCTGGGTTAACAGTTATAGCTTTTGCTGGAGAGATGTTGAGAGCTTTTGCTTGTTGTTTTGTACCTTTGAAAGTACTGGTTGCCATATCATAATGCTAAACTGAAGTATTTCAGAGGAGGATTTGCAGCCATCAGGTGCAGGCTCAAGTTGTCAAAGTGCTGCTGGTTTGTCGTGGTTCAGCATAATTTTCTTCAGTGATTGTTTTCCTGTGTTACAGTTCCTGGACCTTGCGATCCTGAAGACTTAATCGATGGAATCATTTTTGCTGCCAATTACCTTGGCTCGACTCAACTCCTGTCTGATAAAACTCCCTCCAAGAATGTGAGAATGATGCAGGCTCAGGAAGCTGTAAGCAGGATCAAGGTGAGGAATAATTCCTGCTGCTTCTCATATGGGTGCCTTAGGGTTGCAAATATGAACTTCTTACGTCTGCAGTAGTTTTTTCATGTGGAGTTATCTCAAAGGTTAAGTGCCTCATCTTTCTTTCTGCAAGTTAAATCACATGTTTAATGCTGCTTTTGGAACAAGACTGATAAGGAAAAGTTACCAGATTCCCTATAGTAATAATTGTGCCATGTACTCTAAGCTAAAATCTGAAGTAAGTGGTAGTCTAAGTTGTATGTTACTTGGCTGTTGAGAGAAAGCAGGTTCAGGGTAGAACTGGTAAGTACTGCAGCTGCTTCTGTCTTGGCACTTGATGGAATTGGTACTGTGGTAATGTCTGCAGTTATTTTTGACCCTGCTGTGGATACTAGTTTCTGCACCACATGGCAGCTGTGAGCTGATTTAAAAAGGAAAAGAAAAGCCTGTGTAGGTAGAGATGTGTGGAAAAAAGAATTTCTGCTGAAATCTGGTATGTTTGCTTTTTTTATTCGGAAAAAAGAAATGCCCACTAATTTCTGTATGGGCCACGACAAGCAATGGGCATGCTGCTGTATTGTAAGTTACAATGATGACATTGTCAGCTGAAACTGAGGTGTGTGAATGAAGCATTGCAGGGGTGTACAGGATGTTGCAATATTCCCCACTACCCATACATGACTGACTGGTAGGCACACAGCTTTGTCTTCTGCTAGTTCAGCTAACCAACACAATTACTTGTGAAAGTTTTCCTTAGTTTAATATTTGTGTGTTCTTCTTTTATATAGTTTATTTTGGATTCCAACACAATTGTATAAAAGAGAGAGGAAGAGAGACAGCATGTTATCAGCAAGGCTGATAGCACTGTCTGGTAAGGTCAGCTGATTATTCATTCCTTCCAGTGTTTTCCATGCCAGGTGTTCAGTCTGTGTATGAAACTTTCACAGGGAAGCTCCAACTAGAACCATTAAGACACTTCCAGAATTTGTGATTTTGCTGATGTTCAAATACATCAGCTCTTGTAACTTTGTCTCTGAAAATCACTAACACACTAGCATTTTAGGGAAGGCAAGGATGTAGCCTTCCTGTTACAGATCAGTCATCTTCTGCCATCTCTGTAGAAGTTTCTACAAACTTAAGCAACTACTGAGCCTATTGAAAAGAATTATTTATCTGTGTTAATTGGAGACTCTGAATTCAGTGACGCTTTTAAAAAAGATTTTTCACTCAGCTTTCTCAACCCTGGCAAATTTTGGTGGGTTCTTCCCAAAGCTACAGTGGAGACTTTCCTTTACAGAGCCTGTTTCTTTCCTGCTTTGGGTGCAAGTAAGGCTGTGCCTGTCTGTTTAGTAGTTCCCATGTATTCTTTCCTGACACTTGGCTGCATGGTAGAAAAGTTGTCTAATTTGAATACACAGGAAACTAAAGGTAAGATAGAGAAGGAAGAGAAATAAAGGCTTCAGTGAAGCTGGATCTAGGAGGCATCACTGGAAGTTGAAAGGAAAGATTAGCATCAGCTGTCACAGGTATCTGAAGTTGAACTTGAGCCTGTGGCTGAGCAGAAAGTTTGCACCTGGGAGGTAAAACTTGCGTGGGAGTACACAATAGACAAAGACTGAAGGGATGTGTTAGAGAAAATTGAAAGAGAATTGATTCAAAGCAGGTCTATGAGGTATAACAGTGTATAATCTTCCTCTGATACTAAATATATTTCTTAGAAATTTATTAACAAGATGCAGTTCTTTCTTAGGATTCCGGTCTGCCTTAGCACTGCTATGCCTCAAAACAGAAGAAATCTGTTGAGCTCATTTCACTCATAAGCTCTCTAATTGATACATCCATATAAAGCAGCAGGCAAGTGTGTTCTCAGTTGCAGTAAATTTGTCTCAGGCTGAAGGCCCAAGTTACTTGCATTGTTCATAGAATCATAGAATCATTAAGGTTGGAAAAGACCTCAAGGATCATCAAGTCCAACCCGCACCACCTAACTCACCAACTCCCTAAGCACCACATCTACATGTTTCTTGAACACCTCCAGGGATGGTGACTCCACCACTTCCCTGGGCAGGCTCTTCTAATGCCTGATCACTCTTTCAGTGAAGAAATTTTTTCTAATATCCAGCCTAAACCTCTCCTGGTGCAACTTAAGGCCGTTTCCTCTTGTCCTATCACTTGTCACTTTAGAGAAGAGCCCAGCACCCATCTCACTACACCCTCCTTTCAGGTAGTTGTGGAGAGTGATGAGGTCTCCTCTCAGCCTCCTCTTCTCTAGACTAAACAACCCCAGTTCCCTCAGCTGCTCCTCATAAGACCTGTGCTCCAGACCTTTCACCAGTTTCTTTGCACTTCCCTGGACTCGCTCCAGCACCTCAATGTCCTTCTTGTGGTGAGGGGCCCAAAACTGAACAGAGTGTTCAAGGTGAGGCCTCACCAGTGCCGAGTACAGGGGCACAATCACTTCCCTAGTCCTGATGGCCACACTATTTCTGATACAGGCCAGGATGCTGTTGGCCTTCTTGTCCACCTGGGCACACTGCTGGCTCATGTTCAGCCGGCTGTCGACCAGCACCCCCAGGTCCCTCTCTGCTGGGCAGCTTTCCAGCCACTCTCCCCCGAGCCTGTAGCGTTGCAGGGGGTTGTTGTGACCAAAGTGCAGGACCTGGCACTTGGCTTTATTGAATGTCATACAATTGGCCTCAGCCCATCAGTCCAACCTGTCCCGATCACTCTGCAAAGCCTCCCTACCCTCAAGGAGGTCAACACACCCACTCAGTTTGGTATCATCAGCAAACTTACTGAGGGAGCACTCAATTCCCTCGTCCAGGCCATTGATAAAGGTGTTAAACAGGACAGGCCCCAAAACTGATCCCTGGGGAACACCACTGGTGACCGGCCACTACCTGGACTTAACTCTGTTCACCACGACTCTCTGGGCTTAGCCATTCAGCCAGTTTTTTATCCAGCAAAGGGTGTTCCTGTCTAAGCCATGAGCCACTAGCTTTTCTAGGAGAATGCTGTGGGACAGTGTCGAAGGCCTTGCTTAAGTCCAAGTAGATGACATCCACGGCCTTTCCCTCATCCACTAGGCAGGTCACCTGGTCATAGAAGGAGATCAGGTTGGTCAAGCATGACCTTCTTTCATGAACCCCTGCTGGCTGGGCTTGATCCCCTGGTTGTCCTGTACATGCCGTGTGAGCACACTCAAGATGAGCCGTTCCATAATCTTCCCCAGTACCAAGGTGAGGCTGACTGGCCTGTGGTTGCTCGGGTCCTCCTTAGGGCCCTTCTTGTAGATGGGTGTCACATTGGCAAGTTTCCAGTCTTCTGGGACCTCCCCTGTTAGCCTGGACTGTTGATAAATGATGGAGAGTGGCTTGGCAAGCTCCCCTGCCAGCTCCCTCAGTACTCTCGGGTGGATCCCATCTGGCCCCATAGACTTGTGTGTGTCCAGGTGGCATAGCAGGTCATTAACTGCTTCCTCCTGGATTGTGGGAAGGTTATTCTGCTCTTTGTCCCTGCCTGCCAGCTCAGAGAGTTGAATAACCTGAGGATAAGTAGTCTGACTATTTGAAGACTGAGGCAAAGAAGGCATTAAGCACCTCAGCCTTTTCCTCCTCCTTCGTGACAATGTTCCCTCCTGCATCCAACAAGGGATGGAGATTCTCCAAAGCTCTCCTTTTGTTGTTAATGTATTTGTAAAAACATTTTTTATTATCTTTTACCACTGCAGCCAGGTTGAGTTCCAGTTGGGCTTTTGCCTTCCTAATTTTAACTCTGCATGACCTGGCAAGATCCCTCTACTCTTTTTGGGTTGCCTGACCCTTCTTCCAGAGGTGGTAGACTCTCCTTTTTTCCCCTGAGTCCCAGGAAAAGCTCTCTGTTTAGCCAGCCTGGTCGTCTTCTCTGCCACTTTGTCTTTCTATATAGATGGGGGCGGCCTTTTCCTTTGCTTTTAAAACCACCCTCTTGAGGAATGTCCAGCCTTCCTGGGACCCCTTGCCCTTCAGGACAGTCTCCCAAGGGACTCTCCCAACCAGCATCCTAAGCAGCCTAAAGTCTGCCCTTTGGAAGTCCATGTTAGTGGTTTCACTGGCAC
>WKFP01015551.1:83628-99899 GCA_011057875.1 Pterocles orientalis | reverse complement strand
ATCAGTGGGCCTACATTGCCTCTGGTGTTGGCCTTGTCTGCAATGTATTTGAAGAAGCCCTTTCTATTATCCTTGACCCCTCTGGCAAGGTTTAGTTCTAAGGAGGCCTTAGCTTTCCTAGTTGCCTCCCTACACTCTCTGACAACATTCTTATATTCCTCCCAAGTGGCCAGCCCCTCCTTCCATGATCTGTAGACCCTCATTTTACACTTGAGTTTGCCCAGGAGATCCCTATTTAACCATGCAGGTCTCCTGGCACCCTTCCTTGACTTCCTACCCATTGGGATGCACCGATCTTGAGCTTAAAGT
The DNA here is from genome assembly GCA_011057875.1 of Pterocles orientalis. Taxonomy (NCBI): domain Eukaryota; kingdom Metazoa; phylum Chordata; class Aves; order Pterocliformes; family Pteroclidae; genus Pterocles; species Pterocles orientalis. The sequence goes on along the minus strand of WKFP01015551.1, from coordinate 99,590 downwards.
TTCAGTATCTGCTTTCAGATTTGTTTAGATTAAACGTGACACATCACGTTTGTGTTGTGAGCATCAGTGTAAAATGTTTGATATGTCTTGTAATTCAGGCCTCCTGTTTGTTCTTCGTGATAGTTACCATTAGTCTGTATGATGCATGTAGTAGTAAGTCTCCTTCCCACCGCCAGAACAGCTGTTATTTAATTAGATAAGAGGCTGCTACTGTTGGAAGTAAAAGGCTCTCTGCCAGCCTGGTGAGTATTGCATTTCTTCAGTAAGCAAGTCTGCAAGTTCAGTTCACCTTGGTTTGGATTAATGATGGCAAGACTGTAAGAATTATGCTTATTTGTGTTATTATTGTTGCCACTGTAGTAGCAGATTTGTTGCGATGGATTGATATATCTCCAGATGTAAATCAGTTAAACTATTTAGTGACAAGAGACCTGTTTTCTGGTGTTTGTGGAACGCAAAGTATGCGAAGTATGTGCTCCACTGCCTTCTTGAAAAAAGATGTGGTAGTATGGACATATATTTGTGCAGGTGTCACAAGAAAACATGTTGTCTGGATGTGCAATTGTATGTGTATATTTGCACAGAAGGAGGAGAAAATGGAGGTGAAAGTTACCTTCTGTCATTTTGTTTTTCCAGGTAAAAGCAGCATAGTTCTAAGGAAGTTGTTTTTTGCAGACTGTTTAAGTTTGAGAACACTAGAAAACTTGAATCTAAATTCTTTAGATCTGAAAAAGCAGGAATAATGATGATTAAGATTCTCCTCTTACCTTTTGCACTGGTGTTGCTTCAAAAGAAGTAACCTCATGGTTTGCACTGCTGTAAATGAGGGGTAGCTCTGTTTTTTCCTTAATCCCCCCAAAAAAAACCCAGAAAAAAACCCATGCCCCCACCCCTTGTTTGTTGCAAGTAATTTTTAAGTGAAAAAAATTATTTTGTGTTTTTATTTTAGTGCAGTTTCTCTTCACTTTTTAAAGTAATTGTGCTAATCATGAAATTTTTGATTTTTTTTAAAGCCAAAAAGAAAAGGAGGAAATTAATCTAAGCAGGGACTAATTTAGAACAGCTAACAGTCTGTGAGCCTTGGCATTAGCATGCAGATTCCTGCTTGATTTGGAGTCTCTGTAAGTTCTTATCTAACTATTCTCCTGTCTCTGTTTGTTCCATGCTAAGCAGATGGCCCAGAAATTAGCCAAAAGCAGGAAGAAGGTGCAGTACAAACTCCATCAGCTTGATGTTATACCTGTTCTTTTGTTTTCTGGGGAGGTTTTTTGCCTTTCTTTTTGTTTTGTTTTGTTTTGTGTTTTTTATTTTCTGCATCCAGCAAGGTTTTTTTAAGTTTTATTTCTGAGCCACCATGCAAGTTGACATTTTTCAGAAATCAGTTGCCTGATTGGCTTTTTTTTTTTTTTTTTGCTTATCATTAGCCATTTCATGTTAGAAATAGAATAAAGATTGGATTAATCAAATGGTTACACACAGTACCTAAAATGCAAACTAGAGAAACAGGACTGACATGGCAAAGGTTTTAACTCTGTAAGATGACAGATTAAGTCTTTTTTTTTTTACTTTATCTTTCTATAAGAGTTCTTTGTTTGATTTGCAGATGTGTCAAATTGCTGGATGCAAAAAAGAAAAGAATTTATGTATATACACACAATAATATGCTGAGGTTGACTCATCTTAGTAATAAGTTTCATTTATGGAATTTTAAAGTATCTTTTAACTAATCTAATTTTTTAAAAAATTACAAGCATTAGCCTTCTGTTAACAAAATATGACTTCTGAAGGGGGTTAGTGCTTGAATAGTAGCATGTTGTCTGACTGCAAAGGTCTTCTTACCAGAACTGCATTATGAATTGCTTAAACTGTACCCACCTGTGGTAAAGGTTTTTCCATTGTTCTTCGCAGTCTCTGTTAGCCCATATAGAAAGTCCTCAGCTAGAGATGCTGTTAGGCCTTTCCATGGCTTGTGTGAAAAAACCTTATTTAAAGGGGGATTCATAGTGTGGAGAAAACAGGTATATCATTTTGATTTTCATGAAATCTATGTATAGTTCATGTTGCAGTCAGGTACAATTTTACTGAATTAAGAAAAAGGGAAGCTTTTAAGGGGTTACCAATTTTTCAAATAATGTCCAATTCACTTCCACAAATATGTATTTAGTTTCCACATCTTTGTGTTTATCTTTAGCTTCTGCAATCTAATACCCTATCTTGCGTTGCTGTTCTGGTGACTGTGTCTTAGTGCACCCCTGTTTGTGAGCTAACATCATTAGTAAGTATGTTACCTAATCTGTTTGTTTGACTCTAACACATTTATTTACAGGCTCCAGAAGGTGAATCCCAACCCATGACTGAAGTGGACCTCTTCATTTCTACGCAGAGAATAAAAGTACTGAATGCAGACACACAGGTATAAACAAAGATGCCTTTGTCAGTATTGTGGTAGTAAGCTACTGAAATAGACTTTAATTTGCCTGCCAAAATTTGTCCTTCAAAAAGTGCTGGCTCTTGTATTTCCCACTAGGATTTCCTAGTGTCCACGCTCAGGAACAGTGTCATACATGCAATTACTCTGGTATGTCCAACTGTAGAGTAATTAGAATTTGTGGGTAAGCTAATTGCAGTCAGGTCATGTCTTACCAGGCATGATGCATCAAGTTTTGATTGTGCCCGGAGTAGCTCAAAATGTTTGTCTGTGATAATTTGAAGTCCATAGTCCTTTGTGTATACGTGCCCAACATAGTCACGTTCTGATGCTGAGGTCTTTATGTGCTTTTCCACAGAAAACACAATTTTAGTTTATAAAACTTGGTCTTTGCTTTACTTTTGGAAAGTGAAGCTCTTCTTTGCTATTGGCATCTCCCTTCATGCATGACAGGTGTTACACTTAAGAAACGTCTTACATTGACATTTGTTTCTTTTGGTAATACTAGGTGTGCAATAAAAACTTTGTTGAAACAGCTGCTTATGTTGGTTTTTGTATTCCCCAGGAAACCATGATGGATCATCCCTTGCGGACCATTTCTTACATTGCAGATATAGGAAATATAGTTGTTTTGATGGCTCGCAGGCGAATGCCACGGTCTAACTCCCAGGATAATGTGGAAGCATCTCACCCTTCCCAAGATGGAAAGAGGCAATACAAAATGATTTGCCATGTCTTTGAGTCTGAGGATGTAAGGAATTACTCTGTCTTGTAATATTCTAGGTGTGGAAATGTAAGCACATTTTGGTAGGCTTGAAGTCCATTGCAAGTGGTCCTGTCTGTTCATTAACTGCAGCCAAATATTTCATCTAAGCAAAGGAACTTGCATTCTTGTTTGCATGTTGGAACTGACATTTTACCCACAAAATTGGTGTTTATAGAAATGCTTCCCATTTTGAAGCTCCTTCAATGCCATACAGTAACAATGAGAGGAGAGTCCAGTTGCCACAGCTTACAAATACCAACTCAGATTCTGCGTGTGGGAGTGAAAGTCTATCAGATTCTTATTTTCCTAGGGAAATTCTAATCCAAGTTATTGCATCAAGGACCATTGATATATACTAGAAAGGTTTTTTTTGGGTTGTTTTTTTTTTTTTTTTTGAGGAGGAGCCTTGTGTTGGGGAGTAGAATCATAGAATCATAGAATGGCTTGGTTTGGAAAGGACCTTAAAGATCATGGGCAAGGACACCTTCCACTAGACCAGGTTGCTCAAAGCCTCATCCAGCCTGGCCTTGAACACCTCGAGGGATGGAGCATCTGCAACTTCCCTGGGCAACCTGTTCCAGTGCCTCACCACCCTCACAGTAAAAAACTTCCTCCTAATATCTAGTCTAAATCTGCCCTCTTTCAGCTTAAAGACATTACCCCTTGTCCTGTCACTACACTCCCTGATGAAGAGTGCCTCCCCATCTCTCCCGTAGGTCCCCTTGAAGTACTGAAAGGCTGCAGTAAGGTCTCCCCAGATCCTTCTCTTCACTGTGCTGAACAACCCCAACTCTCTCAGCCTGTCCTCATATGGAAGGTGCTTCAGCTGTGTGGCTGGAGGTGGCTTTAAGTGTAGACTAGGCTACAGGAAGCTGCAGGTGCAAGAGGGTGCACACAAAGGACAGGCTGAGAAGGAAAGGCTGAGAAGGAAAGGGGCAGGGAACTGGCAGAGTCATAGGAGCTGGAGGGAGGGAAACAAGAAAGGTAGGGGAGAGAGGCTGAAGGAGGCAGAATGATGGAGAAGAAGATGTGTATGACCGTTTCCAGTAGCTTCAAGGCCTGAATCTTGTCACTAGTTGCTGCCCTTTTCCTGTTTCACCTGAGACTGAGGTAGGAGCAACTAATATGGACATGATAGTTTTAAAGGAGGGTAAGAAAAAGAGGAAATATCCTCTTAGATGTAGTTGCGTATTTTCTAGTAGATATTTTAATTTTCACTGCTGGCTTGTTGTTGCATCTGTTAGAAGGGAGAGCCATCTGGGAGCTGCACACATGGGAAGAATTGCAGGTGCGAGCTACAGTCACTGCAGTGGGAATACCTTTACATTTATATGTAAGCAGTTCTTATGTGTGAAAGGATGGCTTTATTTGTATTGCTCATTAAGAATTGCTTACCAAGCTGGAATCATGGCACAGGTTAATGTATTGACATTTTATGGGTCTTTTAAAATAATTTTTAATGCACAAGTATTTTTTAAACTGGATTGCAGTAATTTTACTTGATGATCCATTTTACATTGTGATTGTAACAGGGAAAATGTCAGTGGACAGGACCATCAGAATGTTTCACTTTTTTCTTTTCTCTGCGAACTGTTACAGGCACAGCTGATTGCACAGTCCATAGGTCAAGCATTTAGTGTGGCCTACCAGGAATTTCTGAGGGCAAACGGAATTAACCCAGAAGACCTTAGCCAGAAGGAATATAGTGACTTGCTCAATACCCAGGACATGTACAATGATGACCTGATTCACTTCTCCAAATCTGAAAACTGCAAAGATGTATGTCTCATTTTTTTCCATAACAGCATTAAGCTGCTCTATACTAGCTGCAGGCCCATGCTGTCAGAAATGAGAAAACCATTAATGCTTCTTATAAATGACCTCAGTGAGCCAGAATATCCTTCCAAGTAGGACAACCTGTCATCATTCTGTTTCAAAGGCAAACAATGAACTCAAAACTCATCAACAGTGAAATAATTTACCATCTGTTTGTGTTCTTTTTAACAAACAATTTTCAAACAAGTTTGACATTGTGTATTAATGAAATGAATTTTTAAAATATTAACAGAGTAATACAATTTAACAGATTACAGTAAACAATACAAAATTTGTAGAGGTGCAAGTGTTTGTTAAAACACTCATTCCAAAATTTTAAAGGATTGTATTTACTGAAAGAATTTGCAGCTTGGTTAATAAAGATGAACCAGTGCACTACTGCAACACACAAGTTGTGGTTTTCCAATCTGCAGTCATAAATTCTTGCAGTCTCTTCCTGTTTAGCCTTATTGACTGAAGCCCATGGCACCAGGGTTTCTTCAACTTTCCTCTGGTCGTATGCAGAAATAAGTTGTGAGGGTATCTATAGTAAAATCTATATCATGTAGTGTTGATTTTTTCATGTTTGAATATAAATGAAATGTAGCAAAATATGTACCCTGTTTTGTTTTGCCTTTGAATGAGAAATGCATGTTGCAAATAATGAGGGGTATGTGTTTGTTGTTATATGAATGTTTAGAAGGAGGGATGTTAGTCAGTTCCATAGGTGTAAAAAAATATTTTTTTTCAACACTTTTTCTTATGATTCAGGTTTACATTGAAAAGCAAAAAGGAGAAATCCTAGGTGTAGTGATTGTGGAGTCTGGCTGGGGATCCATTTTGCCTACAGTTATCATAGCCAACATGATGCATGGAGGACCGGCAGAGAAGTCTGGGAAGCTGAACATAGGGGACCAGATCATGTCAATCAATGGGACCAGTTTGGTTGGTTTACCACTCTCAACATGTCAGAGCATTATAAAGGTACAGAGAATGTTTCTGGAAGTTACACATTTTAAAAGGGTTACATAATAGGAGAGCAGAAAGTATAGAACTCTTAAGTAAATTCTTACCAAATGTTTGTATAGCACTTTCCATTTCATAGTCTTTAAAACTGCAATGGGAATTATGCTACACCAATTTTCTGACTCCCAGAAAGTGAGCTATGCCATTTACTTGTATAGACAAGGACTCTGCAGGACTTCACAAGAGAATATTTTGTTCAGGAGGAAGATATTACCAGACACACATATGAAGACACTTAAAATTTTACTTGGCAAATGGAGGCACAGATACCTAACATTGTCCTAGGACATATTAGCTGTTAAAATACCTCCTAGTATCTGTCTGAAATAGAGCTGATGCTTTTTTTGTTTGTTTATACCTATTTTTACAACTTTTAAACTTTGAATTAAAAACATGCTTATCCTTTGTAGAAACTTTGCCTGTGTTATTTGAAAGTGCAGTGCTTCTCTTCACCTGGCTAAAAGAGATATTTTAATTAGAAGAGCCTTCTTCTGGTTGTCAGAAAAGTATGTGACTACAAAAAGCATGCAGGTCAACTGGAACTGAACAATGTCTTCAGGAGCTGTAGCATACAAGGGAATAGGTATTTAAACATCAGAGTTTAAAGAGCTGGAAAGATGCATCACTAGGAAACGTTTGAGATGAACCTATATAGACTTTGTTATTTATTGAAATAGCCCCTCAGAGCTCTTGCAGATCATAACCTGTAGAGCCGTAATGTAATTCTGGTGGTGTAGGATACAGAAATCCTCCTCCGATTTCTAGGAATATGCCTGTTAAACTTATGTATTTAAACAGCTTTCTGGTAACAAGTTTATTATGTAATATATTGTTTTGCATTTTGTACTTTTTCAAATTGCAAAGTAAATTTACAAAGTAATTTTTTTTTTTTTTGTCCAGGGATTAGTTTCTCAATGCTTGAACTAAAATGTTCGCTGTAAAGGCTTCCCATTCTGGTTTCCAAAATGTTTGTGGTGATTACTGATGAGTAATAGATGCATAAGTCACTGAACCAGCCATTTTAGAATCAGTGAGTAGAAATGATAGTCTGAAAGCATAGCATAATGAAAACATGGCAAAACCAGTCTTACATTTGTGAAGGAACAAAAAAAAAAAAAATCATATTAAGTATCTTTGTGCCAGCTTCAGCGGAACAAAACTCACTGTAAATTTTGGCTTTTTGTGTTAGCCATACTTGTTTCCTATTGCACATCAGTTTTATTTCTAACATTGTGATGAGTTACACTTCTCTGATTCAGGGACCTTTCAGGTGAAGTTCTGTTGTCCTCATCTATACTTTCTCAAAGCAGAAACAACCAGCTTTGCTCCTGCAGTTTCAGCGGACCTTTCTCTTCCTCACTGATACCTACTGCTGTTGCCATAGAACTACTAGTCATTTGGTTTGTCTTTCTAAAGAGAAGATAGTCTGTATGTTTGCAGGTCTTCATAACCACACATCTGGAGTTGTTCATACAGCATTTCTGGTAACAAGTATGTATACCACTGAATGATCTGAGCACACATTTAAATGTGGCAGAAATATCTCAGGATTTCAGATTTCTTTGGCATGCTGTAAAGACTCCTACGAGAGAATATTATGTAGATAAGAATAATATCTTGAAAGCACTTCAAATAAGATAATTTCACTATTGTGGATGTAATCTCTGCTACTAATTGACCATAAACCAATTGCAAACTGACAGCTCAAAAGAAGCTTTCCATATATACTGGTTATTCCCTAATTGTATTGTGCTACTTGTATCTTTTTCAGAAGCATCTGGTGGTGGCTATTATCAGAAGCAAACTCAGGGACTAGATAAGCAAATAAGTTGATCAAATGATGCAATTGTTTTGTTTCTGATCAGCATATATTACCAATCTGCATAACACTGGAAATTAGCCACTTTTGAAATATATACACTTTCTGTAAAATTCAAATATTATTTATTGGGGACCACATTACTTTTTTTTTCAAGGAATACACATAAATAACTTGCACATTTGTCAAGGAAGTAAGAGTGCAGCATTACCAAGTCTTTTGAGGCCACGTAACCTGAGTGTACTCAGGGGACTGAAGTTAGACACCTGAATTCCTCATAGAATTAGGAATAGGGCACCTCGAGTTCCCTGCATGACTCCTGCCCTCCTGGATTTAGAAGACTGAGGCAGAAGCCCCTCAGACTTTGTGAATAAACACAGCTTAGTACAGGTTGATTAGCCCCTGTCTTCTGCTGTGTGTGTTGTAAAGACCTGCATGTAGAAGGTTAATGGCTCTTGAGCATGTGTGGTGTGCTGCTAACTCCTCATCAGAGTGGAGGAGTCCTCCATAGTCATGGAAGAAATGGCATTTGGACTTTCTTTCTGCTGAAAGTGGAGTAGAGGCAGTTCCCACAGCTACGTGCTTTGTCATTTTCTGTTCACACACCCATTCTGTTGGAGGCACTTCCAATAATGAGCCAACCTGAGCTCAGCACTGTGTGGAAGTGAGGACAGCTGTTCTGACGTAATGATTGCATCCAGTTTAAGGCACTGACAAGAAAATAGACTCCAAGATAGTTCACCCTAGCAGGATGCTAGTCTAGTTATTCAAGTCACTGCTGTATCTGGAGTTTAGCTCAACAGAATCAGCAGCAGTAAACTGGATGTAGAGACTTCAGTATATTGCCTTAGCTTTAGTAGGAGTTATTTTTCAGAATTAACCATTTGGAATCAGTGTCAGGTACCTGTTAGTTGCAGTGGTACTCAGATTTCAATTTTACATGTGAAAGGAATTCAGAAGTAGGTACTGGAATTGGTATGTCTTGTATTAAGTAAGGTGGAAGTTGTATTTTTTTAAATATGCCTTTCTTGATGTGGATTGTATTTATTTATGGCTAATCTTTTGTGTAAATGAAGCATTTCAGAAAAATACCTTAACAATCTCCAAGAGCTCTGAATGCCTGAAGGTGTACAAGGGGTCAGATTGCAGTTATCTACAATTTTACATTTGAGTTTTCATGGAGCCGTACAATCACAGAGTCTCTGAGACTAGCAGTCACTGCTGAAGCTTGTCTAAACTAACACTGCAGTTCAAAGTGGAGCAGGTAGGTTAGGGCCATGCCTACTGGAGTTTAAATAACTCCAAGGCTGGATACTCTACAACCTCTCTGGGTAATCTGTTCCAGTGTTTTACTACCATGACAGTAAAAATAATTTTTCCTCCTTCAATTTTGTTCTGGTTCAGCTTGTTTAGAAGGAAGGAGGAAAGGAAATTAGGAGCACTGCTCATACAAGCATGATATGAGCAGGACCTGCCATTTTCTTGACAAAATTGAATGTATCCTATTAGGAAAGCCACTTATTTGTAATGATTTTAGCTACTTGTTTAATATTTTATTTCCCATCCACAGCCATTGACTTTTATTTTAATCCAAAACATAGCCTCACACTAGCTACTCTAGAGAAAGTTAACTCTGTCTCAGCTGAAACCAGGACAGCTGCATGGGCCTGTTCAATATTCTTTTTATGCATGATTTGTGTTATCAAATGAAGAAATTGCCAACAGGAAGCTAGTTTTCTTAAAACAGCTCTGGCAGCTTCTTGGCAAGAAAATATCAATATTTTATCACTCATTTAGTTGAAAATTGTGACACCTGTGTGTCGCATTCAGTGATCAGATTCTGTTCAGTGTATACAAAGAGCTGTTTATTCAGGGCTGTTCCCATGTCAAGATTTTAACCCTTTTTCCCCCTACAGTGCTTATGTTAAATGTTTTGCTCTGTCTTTGCCTTCATTTCTCATGGTGATTTTTTTTTTACAGGGTTTGAAAAACCAGGCCCGGGTTAAACTGAACATAGTTAGGTGTCCTCCGGTAACCACAGTCTTGATCAGGAGACCGGACCTCAGATATCAGTTGGGCTTCAGTGTGCAGAATGGGATTGTAAGTAGCTTCTACACTCTCTGGTTAAGCTTTGATATACATGAAACTTCTTATCATGGGTAGCTTTCAGTGTGGGAGGAGGGAAGCTGACATTTTTTCCCTTATAGCAAGCAGGACTTAAAACATGTGTTAAGTCTAAGATATAAAATCTGAGTTAATAACTGCTGTTTTATTTTTTTTTTTATTCTGCTTACTTCATGACTTTAGAGTCAGCCAGAAGAACAGAAAAGCTGTTTTAGGTTTGAGAAGCAAAAATGGGTAGAAGAGTCTCTTTTCAGTCTGCATCATTCACATCTCTAACTAAGCCATTGCATGATCTCGAAAGAAAAGGACTGTCCTTGACCTCTTTTGTTGTAAAACATCTGCACCACGAACATTATTAAACTCTGGTCCTTGATACACTCTTAAATTTCCAAACCACAGCACTTGTGACATACAACACAAATAGCCTTTTCTAACGGTTTCTTCTGCTCTTAGAAGAGAATATCCAGTAGTTATTTGTCACTCACAAATTTTACTTTGATTCAGTGATAAATTACTTTTTAGAATTTATTGCAAGACTTATTGCTCGTTTACAGGCAAAAATGAGTAGTCTAAAGCCTCAGTTCCTTATCCAGGCCCTGGTGAATTTGTCATTTCCCTTCCAGATCTGTAGTCTTATGAGAGGAGGCATAGCAGAACGAGGTGGTGTGCGTGTCGGCCATCGGATCATTGAGATCAATGGACAGAGTGTTGTAGCAACACCCCATGAGAAAATTGTTCACATACTCTCAAATGCTGTTGGTGAGGTAAGAGCAGGCAATGTGTCTGGGCAATATAACATAGTTCATTGATGTTAGTGGTAACAATCAGTGGAAACCAGTAACAAGTGGAGTCCCTCAAGGAACTATACCGGGACCAATACTTTTTAATATCTTCATCAATGACGTAGACAGTGAGATTGAGTGCAACTTCAGCAAGTTTATGGATGACACCAAGCTCAGTGGTGCAGTTGATAAGCTCAAAGAAAGGGATGCCATTGACAGACTTGAAACAAAGGCCCATGTGACCATCATGAGGTTCAACAAGGTGCAAAATCTTGCACCTGGGTCTGGGCAATCTCCAACATCAATGCAGACTTGGGGATGGAGGGATTGAGAGCAGCCTAGTGGAGAAGGACTTGGGGATATTCGTGGATGAAAAATTAGACGTGACCCGGTAACATGCACTCGCAGCCCAGAAAGCCAACCATATCCTGGGCTGCATCAAAAGAAGCGTGACCAGCAGGTCAAGAGAGGTGTTTCTGCCCCTCTACTCTGGTCTCATGAGCAATAGTTTTAAACTGAAAGAGGGTAGATTTAGATTGGGCATAAGGAAGCCATTTTTTATTATAAGGGTGATAAGACACTGGAACAGGTTGCCAGAGAAGTGGATGCTCCATCCTTGGAAATGTTTGAGGTCAGTTTGGACAGGGCTTTGAGCAACCTGATCTGGTGAAAGATGTCCCTGCCTGTGGCAGGGGAGTTGGACTAGGTGACCTTTAAAGGTCCCTTCCAACTCAGACTGTTCCGTAATTCTGTGACTCTTAACTCATTAGCCTTTTCCTATTGAAATCTAAAACATGGAAGTGACAGCAACCCAGCACACCATTTCCTTTACTATTTACCTGTAGTTCCCCTGTATTTTAGAAGAACCCTAACCTTTAGATGTTTAGATGCTTCATTGATTCTAAATATACTGTTTCATAAAAATCACCACCTGCAATACTTTAATAAGGGAATGAAAGCTCTCGGATTTTACCTCTCCCTTCTGTCCTGTGTGACCTTAGCTAGTTCCTTCACCAATGCTGTGTTGTCATATGCATGTTAGGAACATTAACTTGTCATATTTTCTCTAGATTCATATGAAGACTATGCCAGCTGCCATGTACAGACTGTTGACTGCACAAGAGCAACCAGTTTACATCTAAAGCTGACACCTCAGTCACAATGTGCATGGAAGATATTTTTCCTTATTAGTGCTTGTCTCTCTTGTGCTGCATTTCTATGTCTGCAGAGACATTTCTTTCTCTCTCTCTCTCTCCTTCACAGACAGAAACGCACTGTGTCTTTCTCCTCCCTTCCTTTTTCCTCTTCTTCCCACCATTTTCCTGTATTTTGAGATGGGGCAAAATACACATGTGGGACTATTTTTGTTGTATTTTTTTACCAAGTAGTAAAAATGCAGTTCCACATGCAAAATGGGAAAATAACAGCAGCATTGTTCACAGCAAGAGTCACAAAGAAGATTAACTCTGCTTCATGCTACATTATCAGTTTTATTTTTGTGGCTATAATTCGACAAACTTAGTAAATTAAATGTTGCTGAATTAAAGATGTCTTTACCAAACAGATAAAAGCTTAGGGTGCAAAGTGTTCTCTTGCATATCCTGCATTCCACTTTGTTTTTCTTGCCCTATTTTCCCCTGGGCACTGATATCAGTATTAAAGGGTTATGTCTGTAGGGAAAGTAGACTAACAAAAGGATGGTCTTGCCCTCAGGAAGAACTATATGTTTGTGAAGACTCAGTCAATGCTGCTGTTGTAATACAGACTGTCCAAATACACACCTTTTAATTCCCCTCTGTCATGAGTTCTTTATCATAGTAGGACCCCAAAAGGTACTCTGTGAGTTGCTGAAACATGTTACATTTACATTACTTATACTAAGTAATTTGGGAGGCATTTTTACAGCTGCCTTCCCCTTTCTGTCCCCAGTTTTCTAACTCTTAATTTTCTTCTAATTTGTTTTTAAATGCAACATGTCTTTTATAGTCCCTTGCCTATTGTAGAGGTTAAAGGATTGGGGGAGAATCTTTAAATGCATACCAGAGAAGTAGTAAGGGGATTTCCTGAATAGCTACACTTTTTCTAGGCTCTTAATTCTGAATTTGGTGTACACAGCCATGTGTGCCAGTGTATATAGACATTTTTTAAATGTGCTTGCTATTTATGAAGTTTCAATATAAGAGATCTACAGACTATTCTAAGTAATTTTATTCTCTGAGCCAGTTTTAACATATACTTTTGTCCAAAGACCTGTCTAATTTTATTGACTTCCTCTTTAGTTTATGATATAGATAACAGTGGAAGGTATGAGGTGGGAATAAACTTATTTATTTTGTTATATAATTTAACTTGTGATTTTTTTTTCGTATGTATGGCACTTAAAGGAGATATGTGTGTACTATATGCACTTGTATGAAGATGATAAACTGTAGGGATGTGTGAAATCTAGGATTTGATTGGCCTCTAACTTGCATGCTAGAGACAAAAGGGGAAAAAGGGGTTGGGTTTTTTTTTAAGGGAGGGGGGTGAAGAAGCAGTGGCTTGTCTTCCTAGTGAGAGGAAAATTCTCCATTCTCTGTAGTTACTTTTTACCAGGACTGTGTACTGGTGTTTATGCTGAAATTGAACCATGCATTTAATCCAGACTAATACGTTGATTTCTTTTAAAGAAACGGCTTGTGCTGTGTTTTACTGTGATAGAAAGGCTCAGTGAGGTGAAAACAAGAGCAGGCTGCACACAGCCACACATTGCTTCTGCTTTGCAAATGTGATGTTGGTCATAGTCACTTTTTTCTCAACTTTTGTGGGGTGGACTGTGCAATGAAAGTGTTTGCAGTCCAATAATGATACCTAGACATCACTACAGAGATTCATGGAAGTGCATGTGTGTGTATGTGTACATGCATACGCACACGTGGTGCAAACACTGCTGAGCGCCATTGAACGGTCTTGCCAGAGGTCCATTTTTGGCTTTGAGAAGTCATGGATATCCATGGGCTGATCACAGGTAGAGAATAAACTTTGTATTTCAGTGGGCAGTAAATATTTAAAGGAGGTAATGAAGCGCTGCATAAACTATTGTAGTAAGTAAATATGTTTGAGTGTTGAGATTAATGTATGATGACTTGATTTTACTGCAATTCTTGTTGTTACATAGTTTAATCCCAATCTCCAGAATAGCGAATTGCACAAGAGACCGGTGTTAGTATTCCAGATTTGTACTTACCTCTGCTACCTGACTGATGCAAATATATAGTGAATGAATTGTGAGTGTATTGTTTAACTGTAGAGAGCTGTTTTATGATAATTTGAACTTTTTTCCAGAACTTTCCGTATCTATAATAATATATGTAAATATAACATATAACCATGTACAATTAATAAGATTGTATACAGTGCAGCCTTTCCGTAAACTGCCTGAGGAAACTCAGTGAACTCTTGAAGACACGGTTGTCATGCTGCTGGTTCCTGCTATTCCACCCTCAGCTTCACTTGTTTCTGTGGTTCTCTCCAGCTCGTGTGGTGGGTCTTTAACTCACTTCAATGATGAAGACCTGAATATGCAAATATATTTAGAAACTAAAAACTGTTTCTTTGAAAATCTTGCAGCCGAGATTCAGTGAAGTTACTGGCACCTGAGTGCTTGAACAGTTCCTGGTAAAAAGGTGCTTAACATTAAGCAAGTGAATGCTTGCAGTATCAGATACTAGCAAAAATTCTCAGTTTTTCGAATTCCAGTGTGTGCGTAAGATTTCTAAACTGGGAAGTCCATAGCATGTGCACACTTCTGATAACAGTCTTGTAAACAATCCCATTTTACTGTGTAACGGGAAAGAGTTTCAAGAAAAAAGGAGCTCAAAAGGGAAAGCTAGACTGTTCACTAGACTGTTGCAGCAGTTTGTTAGATTACACATGTCAATTTTTAACAGATTCAGAGGAACACACTGCTGGTTTATATTCCTTCTTCAGCGATAGACCTGAATTCTTTTTCATCCTTGCTGCTTCATACAGTCTAATTAACTCTTCAGTGTTTACATTAAGGATGAAACATCCCTTTTTTTTTATTGGCAAGTTTCACACATGTGTTTTGTTTGAATTTGAGACTCAATGGGGATTTCCAGTTTTGCTTACTTTCCTTGTTTTCTAAATGAAATGTATTTCTGAAGACAGCAATGTGGTTGAGATCTCTTGTACATACTTAGCGCAGTACCTAGACTATGAAGTTGTACTATTGTTCTGTAAAGAGGGTGAATAGAAATTATTGTAAAGCGTTGGGAAAAGTATAGTATTGTATTTGTAACAATATTGTTCTTTGTAAACATTTAATGATCTCTATATGTAAATATAAATATATATAAATATATGTGAGCCTGGAATGTTGATACTGCACATTTACTGAATGTAATTCCTCTGATGTTTTTTGCCACAGGTCTCTGACTTCTGTAACGAAGCTGCAGTGGGTTGATTTGGAGGGGGAAGTAGGGGAGAGAGGAGTGGGCTTTTTTGGGGGGTGGGGAACAGTGGGGGGTTTCTGGCCAGCTATTTTGTTGTGATGTATTTACTGTGCTACATTCCTTTATTTAACAGAGCGCTAATGTCTGTAAGACTTGCAACAATAAAATACGAAACAAAAATACCTCAGACAAGGCTGAGAGTTTGCTCATACTGATCTAGGGGTTGGCTTGCCAATACTGGATGCATGGATGCTTGGAAGGTGTCTGAACTTCTCTTTTGCAACTTAGTCTGGAGTAATACTACGGTGTTTCTGCAAATGTTAACCAATGCTATTAACTTTTTTTCTTAAACTGGTGTTATTTTCAGGTAATAAATGACACTAGTGCTCCTAAATGAAGCTGATGCCTTGTCTAACGTTGCATCCCAGTTTTTACCATGTGAAATGTCACCATGTCTGCATCTTCCAAAAATACGTTATTTTAAGATGCCTTCTATGTGATAGAAATGTAATTGGATTGTCTGAATGACTTTAAATATCAGAGAATCACAGAATGTTAAGGATTGGAAGGGACCTTGAAAGATCATCTAGTCCAATCCCCCTGCTGGAGCAGGAACACCTACATCAGATTGCACAGGAACGCATCCAGGCGGGCTTTGAATGTCTCCAGAGAAGGAGACTCCACAACCTCTCTGGGCAGCCTGTTCCAGTGCTCTGTCACCCTCACTGGAAAGAAGTTTTTTCTCATA
>WKFP01015551.1:63035-83608 GCA_011057875.1 Pterocles orientalis | reverse complement strand
CCTCCAACTAGACTCCATCCCATTTACCCACAACTCTCTGGCTTCTTTTCTCCAGCCAGTTCATAATCCATCTCACTACCCGATCATCCAGATCACACTTCCTCAGTTTAGCCGCGAGGATACTGTGGGAGACAGTGTCAAATGCTTTACTGAAATCGAGATAGACCACATCTACTGCTTTGCCATCATCTATCCACCTGGTAATATCCTCATAAGAGGCTATCAGGTTGGTCAAGCATGACTTCCCTTTGGTGAAGCCATGTTGACTGCCTCTAATGACCTTCTTATCCCTGATATGCCTAGAGAGAGCATCAAGAATAAGTTGTTCCATCACGTTTCCAGGGATGGAGGTGAGGCTGACCGGTCTATAGTTACCCGGGTCCTCCTTCTTGCCCTTTTTGAAGACTGGTATGACATTCACTTTCCTCCAGTCCTCAGGCACCTCCCCTGTTTCCCACGACTTGCCAAAGATGATGGAGAGTGGTCTAGCAATGACTTCCGCCATCTCCCTCAGCACCCGCGGGTGCATCCCATCAGGACCCATGGATTTATGGGTGTCCAGATTACTTAACTGCTCCTTAACCCAGTCTTCATCTACCAGAGCAAACTCTTCCTTTGTCCTGACTTCCTCTGGGGCTTCAGGGGTACAGGACTCTTCAGGAAAGCCTCCGGCAGTATAGACAGAGACAAAGAAGGCATTCAGTAACTCTGCCTTCTCTGTATCTTCTGTCACCAGAGCACCCACCTCATTCATCAGTGGACCCACATTGCCTCTGGTGTTAGCCTTATCTGCAATGTATTTGAAGAAGCCCTTTCTATTGTCCTTGACCCCTCTGGCAAGGTTTAATTCTAAGGAGGCCTTAGCTTTCCTAGTTGCCTCCCTACACTCTCTGACAACATTCTTATATTCCTCCCAAGTAGCCAGCCCCTCCTTCCATGGTCTATAGACCCTCCTTTTACACTTGAGTTTGCCCAGCAGATCCCTGTTTAACCATGCAGGCCTCCTGGCACCCTTCCTTGACTTCCTGCCCGTTGGGATGCACCCATCTTGAGCTTGGAAGAAGCACTCTTTGAACGCTAACCAACTATCTTGGGCCCCTTTACCTTCAAGTACCCTGTCCCACGGGATTTCCCCTAGCAACTGCTTGAAAAGGCTGAAGTTGGCCCTACTGTAGTCCAGCGTTGCTATTCTGCTCAGGATTCTGTTACAGCCACATGAGATCCTGAACTCCACCACCTCATGGTCACTGTAACCAAGGCTGCCCTCAACCTTTACCTCTTCAACCAGACCCTCCTTATTCGTGAGAATAAGATCTAGCAGTGCTCCTCTCCTAGTTGGCTCCTCCACCATTTGCAACAGGAAGTTATCATCAATGCACTGGAGAAACCTCCTGGACTGCGGATGGCTGGCTGAGTAGGCCTTCCAGCAAATATCAGGGTAGTTAAAATCCCCCACGATAGCCAGGGCCTGTGACTGCGAGGCTGCTACCAGCTGCCTGTAGAAGGCCTCGTCAACTTCCTCATCCTGATCCGGTGGCCTGTAATAGACACCCACGACAGCATCACCCATGCCAGCCTGTCCCTTAATTCTCACCCACAAACTCTCAACTCGCTCGTCACCCGCCCCTGGACAGAACTCAATACATTGAAGTTGTTCTTTCACATAAAGAGCAACTCCCCCCCCTTGCCTTGCTGGCCTGTCTTTCCTGAGAATGGTACAGCCACCCATGGCTACATTCCAGTCATGTGAGCTGTCCCACCATGTCTCTGTAATCGCCACCAGGTCATAATCTCCTGACCGAACACGGATTTCTAACTCCTCCTGCTTATTCCCCATGCTGCACGCATTTGTGTACAGGCACTTCAGGGAGCGAGCTGAGCGCGCCGGTTTCACCCTAGGAGGGCGGGAGGACCCCCGGTCCTTATCAACACTAGAGTGATGTCCCACTGTTGCAAGCCCCGTTACAGCCCCATCCCCCTTCCAATCTAGTTTAAAGCTCTCTCAATGAGCCCTGCTAGATCCTGCGCTAGGATGCGTTTCCCCCTGTGAGACAGACGAGTTCCATCCCTCCACAACAGGCCAGGGGCTGAGTAAACCGCCCCATGGTCAAAGAACCCAAAGTTCCTGTCTCGACACCAGCCCCTCAGCCAGTTATTCATGACTTGTGTTTTCCTAGCCCACCCCATGTCCTGCACCTCCCCAGAAGGTATAGAGCAGAACACCACTTGCGCACCCGCTCCTTGAACTATCCGCCCTAAACCCCTGAAATCTCTTTTCATAGTTCTCAGGCTCCTCTGCACAATTTCATCACTGCCCACCTGAACTATGAGTAGTGGGTAGTAATCAGTGGGGTGAACCAGCTCCGGCAGTTTTCTAGTTATATCCCTGACCCGGGCCCCAGGGAGGTAGCACACTTCCCTGCGGCTCGGGTCCGGTCTGCAAATGGGCCCCTCCGTTCCTCTGAGAAGGGAGTCGCCTGCCACAAGCACCCTTCTTTCTGTCCTGGCAGAGGCAGTCTGAATGCGTGGAGTCGACTGCCTCGCCCTTGGAAACCTCTCAGGGGAACCTTCCCGCGCCTCCCCACCTACCTCCCCTTCAATGTCCAAGGCTGCAAACCTATTGCCCAGGGGGACCTGGGGACACGTGACAGGCAGAGGGGGGGTTTGCCCACGACGCCGAGCAGGGACCCTCTCCCAACCCTCCCCATCCCTCAGTTCCCCCTCCTCTGCCCGACAGGGCAGGGGGTCCACCCCCAGCTGTGGGGTATCTCCCCGGCACCTTTCCCTCTGGCACGCCAGGGAGTTACTCCACCAGTCGATCTCCCGCTCACAGTCCCTGATGGCCTCAGTCTCTCCACCTCATCTTTCAGCTCGGCCACCATGGTGAGCAGATCTTCCACCGTCTTGCACCTCACACAAGTGGAATGTCCGCCGCCCTCCCCCGGCAGCAGCAGGCTCTGGCACTCCCTGCAGCCAGAGACCTGCGTAGCCACAGTTTGGAACAGGCCCTCCGTTTGGGTCGCCACAGTCTTTCTGGGGCAAGCTCTCTGCCTGGTGGAGACCATGATAAAAACAGTGGTCACAGACTACAAACAGATACGTTGGACTCACGAGCGAGGAGGGCAGAGCTCCTGTGCCCTGCCGCACAACCTCCCACACCCGCCGCAGCAGCACCTGGTCTCTAGTTCTTCCCTCTTCCTCAGAGGAACCCTGTCTGCTTGCTGGGCTCCTAGGGCTGCCTTGTGAGGCTTCTGCACCCGGCAAAACTTCAGCGACCCACTACCCGAGCCACAGGTGATGCTCCTGACTTGCGTATGCGCTGTGGGCGGAGAGAGCTTTTTTTTCATAAATAAGGCCCTGCAAAAAATTATTTACATTTACTGTCATTTCTGAAACCACTATTTTTCTTCAAAGGGCATCAGCATATTTTATTATTAAAGACCTAATACCATTTGAATAATTAAAAAGTAGATTTGTAATATATCTGTCCTTAGAATAACTCCTGGAACTGCCTATGCTAAGTTTAAAAAATATTTGTATAATGAGAGATTGATTATGGAAAACATGAGGGCATTTGAAAGTCAATCAGCAAAAGTCAACAAAGGAGCATTTCTTCAGGTGAGGCTTCATACAATTCTATGTGCTTCAGAGGTTGTCGTGAGTATTTTGAAACTACAGAAGTGAAAACATATGCCACAGCTGATCCACAAGAAAAGTAAGTGTGGGTCTTCACTCACTGAGTCGCTATTCAAAACATGAAATACAAATATTGACAACAAGGGAGAATAAAGTATTTCTTAACTTTTTGCCTTATTTGCTTAAATGAGTTGGGCAAATTGTGAAGTCTTTGGTAAATGGTGCAGCAGACATGCTGAAGTTGCTTTCTGTGTTTCACTGCATACCACTCTCCGTTCTCCTGCTTATTGCTTTCTTGTTAAAGCTTTATATTCCAGTTTCTGTATTACAAACTTTTTTGCATTTCAATGGATAAACCTAAGTCTGACTTTTCCTTTAGCGGAACAGATATAAATCTTCCAGATTTACTGTCTTCACAGGTGACATTTTTCTTGCCCTCACCTCCAGTGTTTTAACGGTTTGGATCCACACTGGGAGGACGACCAGACCCCACCTCTACCCCCAATTCCAGGACCCTGTAGTGCGTTGCAGGCTGGAGACATGGTGCTGATACTCTGTGGAGACTTGACAATGGCTGAGAACAGGACTGGGACTGTGATTTAAATAAAAGTTCGGCACAGGAGCATGTGGTAGCCATCCTGACCTGAAGGATGTTGTATGTGGAGGAGTTGGTGATCTGCAGGTCAGGTAGCCTGGGTGGGCTCAGGGCTGTGCTGTGGTGCTCTGTGCTGCTTGTACACCATGTCCTGCTGTAGGAATATCCCTTGGACACATCATAATTTCAGCCCCCGCTTGGTACTGATGCTGACACCACCTGTGTGTCCTTGCCTTTATCTAGAAGTGCAGCAAGAAGTTCTCAGGTGAACATCCTTTTTGTTTGATAGTAGGAGTGATGAATGGAGTTCTTTTCTTTTAACAAAATCTTCTAATAGCTCAGATAACCAAAATGGGGTAACTCTTGCATGGATGGGATCTGCACAAATTGTTGGCATCCTCATCATAGACCTGCTTGATGCTGCACAACTTGGGGTTCCCAGCATCTGAAGGTGTTTAAAATTAGCTATACTATCCTCTTTCTTTACAACACTAGCTCTAATAAGCAGCATTTTAAATGAGACTTTACAGAGTCTGAGTGCCTTTCTTACCAGGATGATATCGAACCAGCACCTCCTAGTGCAAAACACATATGCTTTGAAGTTTTGGCTTCAGTTCTGTCAGTGAGGCAAGAATAATGTCCTACCATTAAGTGAGGTCACTGAGCCAGAAAAGCACTTCTTTCAGGCAGTTTGTATTTTAATTATAGTTTACAAATTAACAACCTTCTTTTATAAAGGGTAGTTTTAGAACTCTGAACACCAGTTTTTACTGAAAGCCTGCTTTGTATCTGGAGGTCTGCATTTTATGACTGCAGCTTTTAGTTTAAACCATAGTACTGATAATTCGCAGGGGTCTTCGATACTACTTTTTGACAGGTTCTGTTTCCACAAGAATTGTGTATAATCTTACTCCATAACTGCACAGGTTACCAAACTTCAGAGCCAAGAAAATGTTTCTAGTTCGTAACTTCAAATAAGGTAGCATATAAAATGTCCAGATTATGAATGTACGTGCTGGAAGATTTTCTTCCTGACTTTTCAGCAGTGTGACAACCACTGAACAGTGATTTTGTTGGCCTCCACAGTGAGGTGTGGCTTTTAGGTCATAAGTTGTATATAGTAGTCATAGCTCATTAGGGAAACTCTTAGGTATTGGTGTGACTGGTGTATAGGAATAAGGTGTAGAGATACCTTTAGCAAACAGAGTAATGTGTAAAAGGATGTTATCCATGAAACCTGAACGCTGACTTTTTTTGAGGAAGCGCAGCAGCAATTCTTAGGAAACAAAAACATTTTAACAGCATGTTAATTAAGAGAAATGCTTCTTAGACCTAGTGCAACATAAGTAACTACAGCATGTATGGGAAGGGAGCTGCAGTTCATTCCTGAAGAGGCTGATTGTTTCTGTAAAGGTCAATCATAACTGCTTCTGTTTCTGTGTAACACTGTAGAAGGGACGTTTTTTTCCTTCTCCAGTGTTTTTGGACACCCTCATTTTCTCTGCCACGGACCACCTGGCATGACTGCTCTCCTGAAAGTCTCCCCTCCCTTGAAACCTATTTTAAATATCTGTATTCCAGCTCAGACAGGCAACATATCTATAATCTATGCTAATTCTAATGCTTTCACAGTAGCAATTTTGCGCAGAATTTTTCCCACGGGATGAGTTTGCCAATGAGCAAATTAAGATGGCAGAAAAATGCCTCTGAATTCTAAGCAACTGGCTCACAGGTTTGTGCCCTTTCCCTCTGCCATCCTGTCATTTCCAATAGCCTGCATGCATATATGTTTAGGGATAAGGGAAACAGGGAAAGACATGACAAAGTACCATTTTTTTTTCACTTTAAGTCCATCTGTCATGCTTATCCTTATGATAACCATCCGCTTATTAGTTATCCACTTATGTTTCTTCCTACCATCTTTCTTTAACCTGTCGCAGCCTGCATGTACTCTGCCTTTACTCACTGTTCCATCCCATACAGCATCTTCTGTGGCTTCTGTGAATTTCCCCAGTAAGTGAGGACATGTGTATGCTGCTCCTTCTCCAGAAAGGCATCTTCAGGTAAGACCGTGGAGGTTCAGGACACGTACCATGACAGCAGTGGGAAGAGAGTATGACAGATTGCACTGAGTTGTGTGCCCCCTGTTTTAGAATGAGGAGGCTTGGGACTAAGAGTGCAGCATCTCACACACTAATAAATTCCTCTTGCTCTAACTGGTGGCTTTTCCATTGGGTGACAGTTGCAGACAAAGTGGTGAAGGCATGTGTTTGAGAGAGTGCTGTTGATGAAAGGAGACTTTTTCATTAGTTCTGAAGGCTGCCTGAATGGGAAATGAGACCATAGTTGCAAAGGGAAGAGCATGAGAAGTTTGTCTTTTTAATGTACAATAGCTCATAAAGCTGGTAGTTTAAAAAAAATATATTAAAAAAAAGGAAAAGAAAGAAAAAGAAAAAGAAGCCATGGGTGGGAGACTGATTCTGATTAAAGAGATCTGCATAAACTTGTCCTTGATGGATAAAAAAAATCAGTTTAGGAAATGAAAATTATTCTTCTGTTGCTAAGGGCTGCACTGTCACTGGAACTGTGGTGATTAAAGTTAGCTGCAGGAACTTTGCAGATCCTGAAATCTTTGCATATTTTAAACTTGTTGAAATAGCATTAAGTGTGGTGTCCTTTACATTATGTCTTGCTGAAATTCTGACTAAGAAAAAGAAACTGGCTATGGTACTGTGTTTTTTGGTGCCTGAAGATAAACTTGAAACTTGTTACATTGTCTAGGTATATGGGAAACTTTTATTTTTTTAAAAAACTTGCAATATGGCACAGCAGCCACTGTGCAGTGTTAGGTGTAGTGGCTCAAGGGGCTAGATGCTAGAGGGCAAAGCGGAACGGAGTCCTGAATGATCTCTAATCCTTGCAGTGAGCAAGGACCCACCTGTCCAGCCTGTAGCCTGTGTGGCTGCCACGTCGCTGGTGCACAGCCTGGCTACAGAGACTCACCTGCTTCATGCTCAGGCTGGTCTCCAAGAAACACGGGAATCCCAGTATTTTTTACACACTTAATTCAGCTACAAAATTTGCAGGTATGTTAGAGGAAGTACATGGAGAACAGACAGGCTCCTGGCCTGACACAGAGTGAGTAACTGCCTCTGCATTCTCCATATGAAGCCAGGCTGATGGCCTGTAACACACCTGGGCACAGACCTGGCTGTCAGCCCTCTGAAACACTTCTCTGGGATGGGGAACAGCTCTTCTAGAGAAGCCTGTGATAGCAGAAGGGTGAGTATTGTTCAGAATGCTTTTCCTCTGGTCGAATAGCTGCTGTTTCCACATGGTTTTCTCTTAGTGCCTCTTAAAGTGTGATGGGCTAAGCAACAGGTCATGCTTTATTCAGGTCACAAAGGCAACAGCTACCTAGGTAACAACTCAATTGATAGGTTTTATAAACACTTCTGGCACTCATCCTGGAGTAATTACCTGGCCAATAAGAAATTGAGAGCTATGGTGAGCAGATAATTTATTGAAATCAGATTTTTTTTTTTTCCTCCTGTTACCTGAAACCTTTACCTCCCTTAGAAGCACTGTCCAGGTCAGGTTAGTTTTGTTCCACTGGGATAATGAGCACTTAACTGATTTGTGATCAAGTCTCCCAAAGCATAAGCTTACATTGTATCCTGACTTTCAGCCAAGGGACCTCTGCAGACTTTTCCCCCAGTAGGGTTGCAGGGGTTTGTATTATATATGGAGTGTGGCAGCAAGGTAAGAGCTGCCAAGAGCTACTGGAAGTACGGTTTGCACTGAGGGGATGCACATAATTTTCCTCTTCCACAACCTAGTTTTGGAAGAGCAATTATTAACTGGGAAAGGGAAGCTAATATTGAAGACTGGAAAGAACTCCCACTTAAGATGATGCATCTAACAAGAAGAGTTGGAGTTTTAAATGTGATGGAATTGCAAAACACGTTAACAGAGCTGAGGTAAAAGCTAGCAGAATGAAGCAGTGTATTCTTGGGGTGTTTTCTTTCTTCCCCAGGACAAAACCTCTCAGTTTTTACTTGATATGCACTCATTTCTGAGAGCAAGATGTACCAATAAGCCAGTGCTCCAGCAAACTCAATACCCCTAAAGTATTTCCTCCACTAGACAGGAAAAATAAAACACCAATTCTGGTGTAGATGTAAGCATTTTATTTTATCAAAGTTATCACCCTTAGTGAGTCAAGCCATACTGCACTTTCAACTTCTGAAAAAGCTTTATCTTAAAACTCACTTTAAAGCTTTTTGGTTTCCAGTGGGAAAGCTGTTTAATAATTTTTAAATGAACCTGTATCATTAAAATAGCAGCAGGGATCCTGCTGAGACACAGAAGGCTACAACTAGCCTTACAAATTAAATTTGTGTGCCTGATCCCAGTCTCTGGAATACTTAGTGTATTCTGCGTTAGCACCAGACATATAGAACAGAGCTTAAACTATCTGCAGTCAACAGCTTGAACCAACTGGCATATACATTTCTTTATTAGCCAGAGAGCGTCATCTCATGGGTCACTGTGGCCTACTGGCTAAGCCTGCCAAAACAATGTTAGGGAGCTAGTCACCTGTACGTCTGCAGAGCATTTGAGATGGTTGCGTACACGCTTCCAGCACGGATGTTGGCTGGTACATAATAAGCTTCTCCACTAGGAAGTAAATTACTATTACCAGAAAAAAAAAAAAAAAGAATAAATAAATCAGTGGAGCTACAGTAACACACAGCACATGAACACAGCATTGATACTGGCCCTGTTCTCCAATGGGATACAAAGTGCACACATGCACGAACTGTCCTTGCCTCACCCTGGTAAAACCAAGGCATAGAGTCATTCTGCCATCTCTCTTGCAAGTTGACTGAGAAAACAAAACCCATCCTAAGTGGTGAGAGACTAGAGAGATGCAGCAGGACAGTACTGTAACAAAAACAGACTATTTGCACCTGAGCAGCCCAATAAAGGCTAGCTTGCAATTGCTTAATAGGTTTTGTAGAACGAGCATCCCCTTAGGAGTCTGAGCCTGATGGTATATTAAAAAAAAATGGATTATCAACACACTCTTCCACCCACTTGTCAGAGATTATTTTCCAATGGAGCATGTTTTGGCACTGGTGAGGCCATACCTTAAACACTCTGTTCAGTTTTGGGCCCCTCACCACAAGAAGGACATTGAGGGGCTGGAGCAGGTCCAGAGAAGGGCAACGAAGCTGGTGAAGGGTCTGGAGCACAGGTCTTATGAGGAGCGGCTGAGGGAGCTGGGGCTGTTTAGTCTAGAGAAGAGGAGGCTGAGAGGAGACCTTATCACTCTCTACAACTACCTGAAAGGAGGGTGTAGTGAGGTGGGTGCTGGCCTCTTCTCTAAAGTAACAAGTGATAGGACAAGAGGAAATGGCCTCAAGTTGCTCCTGGGGAGGTTTAGGCTAGATATTGGAAAAAAATCCTTCACTGAAAGAGTGATCAGGCATTGGAACAACCTGCCCAGGGAAGTGGTGGAGTCACCATCCCTGGAGATGTTCAAGAAACATGTAGATGTGGTGCTTAGGGACGTGGTTTAGTGAGTTAGGTGGTGTGTTGTCCATTGGACTTGATGATCCTTGAGGTCTTTTCCAACCTTAATGATTCTGTGATTCTATGTATGTCTGACAAAAGTGCTTTAATGAGGAACAAACAGAAACCAGCTCAAAGTACCGTTTCCCTGACAACACCAATAAGACTGTGAGGCCGTTCGTGCTCTGCTGTCTGGATCTTCCCCTCTGCTAGCTGATCATCTGTGGTGAAAGTACTCAGGTCACCACAGCTGTCCAGGTGCAGCAATCCAGGATGCTGTCTGAGAGGTAACACATGGGCATTGAATGACATGTCTTGCTGGGGAGGTGTCATCACCTTTAGCAGGGAAAAAAAATGTAAATGAGATTAATTTTCAGACTCTTGTCTGTTAAAATAGTTTCTTACCCAACTAAGAAGAAGCTAGTTGTAGTGCTGTCTGTTATTTTTAAAGAATAATTTTAAAAGCTGAGATTAAAACTGCTGTTGTCAAGGAGGCACAGGAAAAGCAATCTTAATTGGGAAAAGGGGAGGAGTGGTGCTTTTTTTTTTTTTTTAAGCTGCACAAGAATTAGCTCACCCCAAACCATGGCATGTCAGGTATTGCTTAGCGGGAATCTAAATGTTGCTTCCTTCAGAAGCCACTGGACTATAGCAAGCTTCAGTCCAGTGTGATAAAATAAATTCTCATAATGAATTTCTTTTTTCATCTGTTTCTGTCAAATTAATTGGGGCTTTAGCTGCCTGTAGGCTGCAGTAGGAAATCTTGCTCTATCTGCAGAGCCTAAATTACCATCTTTGTTGTGTTTTGTGTGAGAGCTCAAAACCAGTTGTCACAGCAAATCACTTGCACTGTGTGTGAATCAACTCAAATATCCAAAATGGTATGTAAGCTACCAAAATATTTGTTTAATGAAGTCTGTAATGTCTGAAACTTTTGAATATTCATTCCATTAATGTAAGCACATTAGTACTAGGTCTTATTTTTATCCTGGGAGCTGATCACAAGAAGTTGCTTCTACTAGGAGGTTTACATAAAAATTTGTCAGCCTTCATTCCTTCTAGTTTATAATAGTAAATGCTTTATAACATCTCCTCCCTCTCCCCTGTCACGTTCAGTGTAAAACACTGTCATGTTATTTACAGTTCATGATTCTACCACAAAGGACCATCTCCTTCAGCTTTTAAATACACAGGTATTCAGTCTTATGAAAACCTGCTTGGCTATGTGGTTGATAGAGCAAGAAACATCACAGCTGCATAGCCTCTTGCACACTTGCTGAACAAAACTGAAGTACTGAAGGAAGCTAACTGGTTTCAAAAACTGACACACAAAACAGGGCAGCAAATGTAAACCTCCAAAATCAAAGCCAGCCTGAGTTTCCACATCACCCAATAAATGCAAGTAATAAAACTACCTGCTCAAGGAAGGTGGCACTGGTGATAGCTTCTGCCATATATTTCTCATCTGATTTTAAAACAGACTTGATATCTTCCACCAATTCGTGTATGTCAGGGCTCATGCTGCAGGAGGATTGCTCTAGGATCCATGTCACAAGCCGTCTAGTGTCTGAGTAAGACTTGTAGTCTATCAAAGATTGGGGTCTTCCCCTCAAAGCTCTTGCTCTCAAACTCTTCCGCAAGGTGACAGCGCAGAGTTGTGGTTTCACTTCAGTTTGTGTTGCAACTTCACAGCTGAGCACTGCCCCTGAAGACAAAGATCAAGTAAAGCAAACAATCCACTTGGTTCACAGTACTGTTGTTCAACAAGTACCCCAAGATTTCAATCCTGATTCAGGGGTGATGCAGTGCACAGTTTAACCATGCAGAAATTCTTGGCCTGGCATGGTCAGGGTGGCATGTGAGGCTCACTCTGTATTGTATTTACATTACAGAACATGCCTGTAAAATAGAGTAGTACATAGCTATGGTTGAGCAGATATCACATGTCAAAGGGTCTGGAGGGACATTTCTGGGAAAACTATGTGTCAATTCGTGTACATTTTTCCCTTTCGCATCTGTTCTGAACAGACCTGAAATGAGTGTTGAGTGTTAACATAGTTATACAAAGCAGGTTAAGCAAAGATTGAAGGCTTTTATGATCTCTCCTAAGCTTTTTGTAACATTCAGTGATTACCAGTCAAGAGGGCTAGTTACAAAATATCTCAAAATAATTGCTAGTCAAGCTGGAAGCTAGTTAATACTACAAAGTGGAAATTTAATGAAAAAAATATTCAAAAGTACCTTGCAAGGACGCAACAAAGGGCAGCAGGAAATCAATTTCACTGCCTTTGGTCCAAACAAAAATCCACTGCCTTTGGTCTAAGTAATAATCATCAATTTTTGGCCCTGTTAAAACCAAACAAATAAGCACACCTACAGGCTCTTCAAGAAGCACTTTAATGTTGACTTTATGCCAAACACAACAATATCAGGAAGAGAGCCAAAACTTTACAGCAAGATGAGTTCCCTTTCTGCAGTACTTGTGTATTTAACTCTCAGGCCCAGTGCTGAACAGATCCAGCCTCAGCTACATTGAGCCTAAAGCGCCCAAATGCTTCTGACTGATGGAGTCTCTCTGCAGCAGAAATGTTCTGCCCCGCTCTCACAGCTATGAATAGGCTCTGTGTCATCTAGCTATTGCTTCACCAGCAGATTCTCTGGGGTGCCGTTGTGGAAGTTGACAGGAAGAAAAAAGAAAACACATGACACAGTAGAGACATAAAAACATTCCACAAAATAGTAAGTGCGATCCAGGTAGGCATGCTCCCAATATTCAAAATAAATGTTTCTTACCAACATGCCCCCTCCCCACTTACATTTTGTGAATGCTAATATGTATCAGCTGCTACTACGGGGATTACAATATCCTCTAACAAAAACTGCAAGACTCGACTAGTAGACAGACTCGACTGTCAACAGAATCAAGGACTCTGCAGTCACACTAGTTTTCCCACAGCAACTGAATTGGATCACTGATGCCAAAATAGCTGTGACAGACTTCATCAGCTCTCCACTGTGCATTTTTTTAATGTTGAGTTTTGGGGTTTTTTGATGACAGGAGGAGCAAGAAAAGGGGGGGCAAATTTATAGACTAAAACCAAATACCCAAGATAATTTTCCATTAAATTGCTCACACTGACAACTGCTCTTGCAAGCTTTTAGATGCCAGCATACGAATACACTGAGAAATCCTATGTGCGCCCCCCTCCTCACCTTCCACCACCCGTCCTTCCTGCCCAAATTATCAACGCCTGCTACAGACCCTATTCCTAGATGTGACAGCCTAAAGCAAGACTAAGGTGTTGGGTTGAGTTTGGCAAAGCACAAACTGTTTGCTATAATGTTGGTGCTCTGTTGGGAGACCGGGGCTGATTTCTGCAGGTATTAGGTTCAAGGTGCTAACCTTCTGCCAAATGATCTTTTAAGGACTCATTACATAAGTACTGACAGAGAAAATCAAGTTACCTTGAAGCAACTGGCAGTGTAGCACAGGGTCACTTTTAGACTGTTTCAACAAGGGATTGAAGGCTCTCCTGCTAGTTCCTTCTGCAGGCACCAGGCTTGCATTTGAAGGTGAATGGCTCACTCTGCTGGAAGACTCAGGAATTTCTTCACCTGAGTAATCAGGAATAGTAAAGGTGAAGAAAAAGTAGTCAGAACAAAGAGAATCTGTAGAAGCCATTATCAGAGATCCTTACTGATTTTTTTTGTGCCCCCAACCCTCCACAAAGCGGTAATGATCAGACAAAAAGCCTAGATGTGCATGTATGTCTGCATATGCAAATACTTGCCAGTAATACCAGTCTAAAGCCTGCTTAAACATTTGCAGAAACACGTTCAGCCTTATACAACAGGAGTAGCAAAAAAAAATGCAGCTTTGCCTACTATAAACCTCACCTTAAGCTACTGGATCAGAGCGAAGGGAGCTACAGCTTTCTTGGAGAGAAAACTAAATCTCACAGAGCCTGAAATCTTCCTGCATATAAGCATTTGTACTAAGGTGTAACAGCATATGGCCACAGAAGTTAGTCATTTTTTGCAATTGAGTATCTTGGAAATCAGTCCCCAGTCTCTACAAGGGAATTAAAAAGCTTGTTTCATGAGGTTCTTTATTAAAATATTTTCCTGAATCCTTGTGATATTTTTCTTCTTTTCAATTAATCAACATTCCTCCTTTTCCTTAGAGCAAAATTATATTAAGTAATTCCCACAACTGCCTCCTAGCGGACAGGATAGGATGAAGCTACATATTTCTCACCAAGCCTGGTTGTGGGAAACCTTTTAGAAGAAAAAATACTTATGAGAACCTTCTTAGAAGAAAAATACTCCTGTTTGTGAGAACCTTTTTTAGAAGAAAGTCCTCATGTAGTTGATTTCTACTACAGGAGAAAATAAGACCTGCAAGGGACGATAAAGAAAGCAATTGTACAGAATGTGAGCGAGATAAGGAGGAACTGAAGGTAAACAATCAGCATGATTAGGTAATTTTAAGGGTCCCGTTCCCAGGACTAAAGTTAGCCAATAGTAACTTTGTTTTTAGGATTTTAAAATCATTGTATCCAATTAGTAGCTGCCAAATCTGCAAGAGCTCTGTATAAAGTGTGTAATCAAGGCACAATAAATGGCTACAGAATGATCGTACTGATCTGCGTCTGAGTCCCTACCAGCAGCACCTGGTTTTGTACCTCCATCTGATGGCACCTGGCATATTACAGGAAATAATGATCTTGCTCAGGCAAGAGGAAAAAAACAAATGAATATAAACAGCCTGTTATTCAGAACATCGCAAATGTGGTCCAACAGAAATGTGTCAGTGACTGGAGCATTTGAGAAAATTAAGGCTTGGATGATACATTCTTATTGAGCTTAACACCTTATCTCCTACACAAATGCAACCTGGAATCTCCAAGGAGAAGAAACTGTGACACAACTCATGTAAAGCAGATACGTGCCTGGAAAGTCAGGAGGTAGGACCTAGCAACAAAGCATGGCAGACCAAGAATCAAGCAGGATTAAAGAACCCATCACCAACATAAACCTTTTCACACCAGTGGAGTTGTGCTAGCCGGCAGCCCTTGAGGTACAGTGTTGCTGGTACTCTGGAGAAGTTGTTTTTTTAAAATACTGAAGAGATGAATAAACCAATTTCATGATTGTATGACAATTCTTCATAATATTAATGTTTCAGATGTCAGAGAGATAAGTTGGTGTGTACTGGAAATGCATATACCCAGTATGTGATGATACAGAGCAGCTGCCAAGCAGCCCAAGTCTTCAGTAGAAGGCTGCATGTCTTCCTACTACAGTTGGCAGGAAAGGTCCCATTTTGCTTAACAGAAGTGCTTTTGAAGTCAATAAAATCATTTTAGCTGTCACAGAGAAGCTGCAGCCAGCAGCCAGGACTCCCCTGGTTCTGCTGGCAGAGAGTAGTGTGCAGCTTTAACTTCTGTCTGGAGCTACACTCAGTCGATCACGCCTGACGATGCCAAGGGAATCACGGCATCACACACAAATGCCCTGGCATGACAGACTACCGGCACAAACTGAAAGTTCAGCTTTTATTTATAGACTGTTACTCTGTCTCAGCTGAGACAGCCCATGGAGTCACTCTGCCATGATTCCAACATATCCCTTCATTTCGCATTTCCCTTCTGATGTGGTTTAACTTCAGGAGGCATACTCAGCCCCACAGAGTCACTCAACTCAACTCCCCTCCAGGGGGATGGGGAGGAAAATTGGAAGGGCAAAAATGAGAGGACTCGTGGGTTGAGACAAAGACAGTTTAAGGGGGGAGAAAAAACCCAACAAAACAAAACAAAAGATAAAAAAGCAATGCAAAAACAATTGCTCTCCACTAGCTGACTGATGCCCTGTCAGTCCTTGAGCAACGGCAACTGTGGAAAACTGCGCCCAAGTCTTTATTGTTGAGCACGATGTTATATGGCACTGGAAATCCCTTTGGTCAGCTGGGGCCAGCTATCCCAGCTTCTTGTGCACCCCCAGCCTACCACACTGTGGTGGGCAGAGTAAGACATGGAGCAAGCATCAACACTGTGCAGCACTGCTTAGCAAAAGCTAAAACATTCGTGTGTTAGGAACACTGTTTTGGTCACAAACCCAAAACAGTGCCATATGGGCTCCTATGAAGAAAATTAATTCCATCCCAGTCAGACCCAGTAAACCTCCCCAGATATAAATAAAAGAAGAGATACTGCTCAATATATTTCCTTTTCTTAAATTCACAGCCCCTAGGAAGCCTTGGCATCTAGAAGTAGCAGTGTTAATTTTCTTCATTAAGATGCTCACTTTCTTCTTTATCTGAATATAACAGCCATACTGAAATTTAAATGTCTCTTTGCAGGCCTTTTTATTAACACAGAAAAAAAAAAGACAGACAAACCAGTTAAAAAGTTGGGGAGGAGGGTATAATTTATTACATGTGCTCAGGTCTGCTTAATTGCAAAGGAAGCTTTTCAATATCAACAATACCTCAAACAATGCCTCATCATGGCATTTTAATTTTTTTAATAAACTTTCCTGACTTTCCTTCATAACAGTTACATTTTCCATAATATTCTCTTCCTGTTTTCCATTCTCTTAACTTAAAGCAGTTGCCATACCGCCCTATGCTTGATGTCCTATTTTTGTTTGTGCTCAAAGTGCCCAGAGAAAGCAACAGCAGCTTTATCAATGCAAACTCCTCGAGAACTTTTTGCTACAACTCTTCCGAATTTCTTTCTAGTTATCACAACTGATGAGATATCAGAGCAGCTTGTTTTCAGAGGTTTCAGGCAGCCTGCCAGAGTGTAAGGGAACCTGAAACACTTGTTATTTATTTGGTTAAAGTTCAGTTTTATGTAAATGATTTTTTTTTTCCTGCCATCACTTTGTGGGGACAATTTAAACTGTCAAACTTCATACCAAAGTTTTCCTATAACTTGAGAAGTAGGTTGGCAGAAGAGAAGCCACAGTCAAACGGAACATTTGGGCTTTTTCCCCACCCCCCCAAGTGCCTCTCTATATTCTTGCGGTGTGAACCTTGTGCAGACAGGCACATAGCCATTTGTTGCACAAAAGACAATCTGCCCCATAATGACAAGTTCAAATGAAAAGTAGAACAGATTTTCACTAGGGCTGTACTGGAGACTGCCTGTGACTTATCTGGGAGCCAATAACATTTACACTGCAAGAAGGATTAGGGTGAAAACAACTTGGAACCATTGCCACAGTTTTCTAAAACAATGCTGACCAAATCTTGATGTGGCCTGTATGTATAGTCTAACTTCTGTTCAAGTATGCAGAAACTAGTAATTCTCCCAGTGCAGGCTGAACAATAGAGT
Organism: Pterocles orientalis; assembly: GCA_011057875.1. Lineage (NCBI taxonomy): Eukaryota > Metazoa > Chordata > Aves > Pterocliformes > Pteroclidae > Pterocles > Pterocles orientalis. The sequence goes on along the minus strand of WKFP01015551.1, from coordinate 66,460 downwards.
AATTCCCACATCTAGCTCAACACAGTACAGCATTGTTTTATCCCTTTCCTATTTTCATCTGCAAGAAAATATGAACAGGCACCATCATGTACACAAAACAAATGGAAGCACTGGAGATGGACATCATTTCTTACACCGTATGAACATAAACTCAACAACTAACTTGTAGATTACTAAGAAGGAAATATTTTTTTTTAATGTGTTAAGAGCAAACAAATTTTTATGGATTTTAAACATTAATCCCTGTTCCTGCTGCCCAAAACAATCACGATTCTGTTTCTTCAGCTTGCAATATGGTGGCTGTCTTTCAAAGAAATAATAATGCTGCTGCTACCTTAAGCCATCTGGGTAGAACAGTTCTAAAACAAATTTTAAAATGTATTATTTTACCTTGAGAGGCCGGCCTGTCACTCACATTCCCTGAATCAACAACTTCCATGACACTTATTTGTAGTGCACCTTCCTGGAATAAAATAGAAAAGTTGAAAAATCACAAGCCACTAATTTTTTTCTGCTATTTTCTAAGAATTCAACATCCACCTTAGAAAGTGACTGCTTTCGTTTAACTGTGACTACGTGATACATGCTCAGTTCCACCACAAAACTAAGATCAGTGAAAGTCTAATACTAATGTCCATAATCTAGGCCAACCAGCTTTATCCTGCTGAATATTTTGTGAAAAAAAGCACCTGTCTTCTGAGAACACCAGTGAAAAGGGATCAGCAAGGATGGCAAAACCCTGACCTAGTCCCATATGGGAGGAGTGCAGGTGCGGAAGGGAAGTAAAGCAAGGAGGCAGCACAGGGGTCCTCTGGAATAACTAGCAATAGATGTGCTCCACAGCTTATTTTGCTCCTTCTTCCATGCTGAGACACAGTTTTCCAACTGAGGAAAACTTTTCAACTGTAAAGGTAAGTGACTAATTAAAATATTCTGTGAAATTTACAGCAAGCCACATTTGTAGCCCAACACATTCTCCTGCTATTCTGAAATGAAAAGATACCTGAGTTACATTTACTGTGCCACAGTGCAACCTTACCTTTATAGCAGAAAAAACAAGTTATGCTTTAAACTCCTGTGGGCCATACCTGCTCAGAGCTGTTCTGGTTCCACACAGCTTCGTAAGGAGGAGGTGGGTCCAGAGGGCAGAACACTTCAACACCTTTGATTCGCGCTCCATAAATATGGGGCAATGGAATCACATCAGAGGCAAGCATCCTGCAACAAATAACACCGGTCGACTCTGTCGGTACGGCTTTCCAGCTGTAGAAAAACATCATCAGTCAGAAAACTCCACTGACTTTCCTGTGCCAGCCCAGATTTTGGGATCTCAGTCACAGCTAACGAACTTGCCAAGAGCTGGAAGAGATTTTCTAAGATGATGGCAGGAAATTACTCCTGAGGAGGAGCCTCTCCAAGGTGTTCCCCAGATCTACAAACATCTTTGGGCAGTACTGTGCCTGGGAGTCCATTTCAGTTTTACTTCATAAAGATTCAGCTTTGTTTCAAGAGATTTAAATACAGGTTGCAATTCAAAATGTGACAGCCTAGCTCTGATTTTGTGAACTACTAAATTCTTAATTAGAAACATCTTGAAATTCAAGATATTTTGCATCTCACGTTTTATGTTCAGATACAGCTGTACCAAAAAAGGTAAACTCAAACTGAAGGTTATTTTTGTGACGATGTTTGGCTAAGAATATTATAGTTGATGAATTCACAAAGGCTTATATGAGACAGATGCGCCTCATGGTTAACCTTACTTCGCAGTTTTCAAAGAGCTCTCTGAAACCTTAAATACCGCAGAAAGCCCAAAGATCTTTTGCTGTACCATCTTCCTCTTAGGAGGTAACTCCAAGAGGGAGGAAATCAGAACCACGCCTGGAGAAACTTTTTGGCAAATGTCAATTTTGATAACATAATTTTACATTACCCCTTTAACAGTGGAACAAAGTGCAGTGGTCAACAGCAGAGTTGCTGAGGCGACCTTCCCCACACAATTTTCAGAGAAGTCTGTGACCCACAGCATCTCATTTTTTCTCTGTTTTTTATTATGCTTTAGAATGCTGATTTGGTACTGAGCAGGAACCTCACACAACACACATAAGCTGACGTGTTTTGCTCTCTGGACCCATGTCAGGCTTGCAGCTATCACTGGTGGATGCAATCTCTCTACAAAGAAATGTTACACAAGGGCAAGTCCTTCCTCCCACAGTTAGGGATTCTCAGGACAAGGACTGGAAGGAATGAAGATGACTGTGAAAATTATTTTTTTGCAAGCTGAGAGGAAAGCGCTGTGTGAATGGAAATGTCTATGGAAGGCTACTTACAGTGAAAAAGAATAAAACTTCCAAAAAAAGAGAGCTGGGGTGCATTTTCATGCACTCTCACAACTCTCTTTTTATGTAAGCAAGATGAATTCTTCTGTTAGCCAAAAAGCGAGCAGCTTTTTGAAGTGATGATACAGGAAGGTAGGGAATAGGAGTCAAAGCTTTTTCAGGGAACCCCACTACCAAGAACCTGCTCTAGACTGTGGGGAGGCTCTATGCTGCCTGCTGCTAGTAAGCAGGACACTGAGGGGGGAAGGCACATCCTCGGCCACCTCTTGCCCAACTTCTGCGCTCATACCTCAGCTAACAGCAGCATCAGGGCTTTGGCCTCCAGGAAACTTTCATGTTTCAATATCAGCAATTCATTCAGTGGTTAAAAAACAACTGTCAGTAGCACATGGGTCAAATTTGAGATATATACCGAATCTGAGAATACACGACATGGATAAGCAGATTTGCATTTTGGCAAATGCCTCTAGTCCCCTAAACGGTACTTTAAACTGGATGGGGGTAGATTTCTAGACCCCAGGTGACTGGCTTGCTGCCCCACATGGACTGCCTCTGCCCTTAAATTCACATGCCTTATAGCACTTTGTATTTTATTCTTCATGTGGAAACTCAGCTATAACTGTTAATGTTGTTGTGCCAATTCTGAAAAACAACTTAATTGCCATTTCCTTATTTATGAAATAACAAGATTAGAGTTAGGAGTTGACCAGGCATTTGTAGTGCTAGTTTCTTTCGTCTACCACCAAATAAAACAAATGTAAAAGTTCTTCCCATGAACAAAAGAACAAAGCAGTTAATTGGCTTTGCTAGCAGCGCCTCTGGCTCTGCAATTTAAAGGGTGAAGGAGAAGGGCTACCCATTCCAAACATGTCCTTGGTACACGTTTCGATCACCTCAGTGTTTCCTTTCTCAAAGAGATGTATTTGGGAGTCGCCCTAGGTGCAGCTTGTAGATAGTGGCTCGACACCCTGGATGCAAGTCCTGTCAACCCCCTTTTGCACAAAGGCTTTGGATGTGGGGTCCGTGGGAGCTTGGCATAGAAAGCTAGGTCATAGATGCAGCATGATGTCCAGGGTATAGACCCAG
>WKFP01015551.1:32562-63015 GCA_011057875.1 Pterocles orientalis | reverse complement strand
GGAAGGCTGAGAACAGGCTGGGTCTCACCTCAGCGACTCTCCTGGACACGCTGGGTCCAGCCTGGGGTGTCGTGTTTCCTCGTCTGCCAAGAACCAAAATTAAGTCTGTCTGTTGCTTTAACTTCTGCACTTGTAACTACCCTGAGCACCCTGAGACAAGTAGCCTGGCTTCAGAAAGATGTCACCATCACTTACATGTTATTATCTACAAGTTTTAATGCAGTCACAGGCAAGGTAGCTACTCAATATTAGGTAGCTACTCAATATTAGACTTCAGAAGCCTCACATATCATTCATCAGTCCCTACTGTGCTGAAAATAGAGAAATACTGCTGCTGGGAAGGAGGGAACCACCTGCAATGACATGTCAGACAAAGAATGACAGCCCCATTTTATAGCAAGGGATCTGTGACAAGCATATTTCAATAAATACACCATCTTCCAAAGCGACCATTACGCACAACATTCTTTTCCCATAACTAGCTTGAACCAAGACTCACACAGGAGGCTTTTAATAATGTTTGGAATTCAACACCAGTCTTTGGTGTTTTAGACAACTTTTTCATTGTAAAATCTATTCTTGTGCCATGTTACTTACTGTCTTCCAGATAATCCCAGGATATGTAATTGTGTCTGCAAGGACCAGAGTCTTGAAAGTCATGTACTGATGAAAAAGTGAAATAGACTAAACAGTCATGCACACTGCAAAAAGCAGGAGTTTGAACAAGAGAGATACAGTCTGCTTGAGCCTCATGATATTTTATGTATAAACATTGTGCATTCACAGCAGAAGAATGCAGCCCCACTTGAGTCATAAACTAATAAACAAAGCCAACCTGCAAGTTATTGTGAAGAGTGCGTAACCACCTGCAGAACGGAGGACAGCAAAACCCACAAGTCACCACTGAATTGCAAGAAATACAGACACTAGTAAGTCCCAGTAGAGCAAAATAACAGAGTTGCTGGTTAATGGACAAGCTACATTATTTTTAGCCCTAATCTTTATCAAAACACGAGAAAAATCCCACAAAAGTTATATTTTAATGTTTCGTAAGACTAATAATACCAAAGTAGGCAGCCTTCTGCAACATGTAAATTTTCTCCACATTTTCCTCCTACTCACAAGAAAATTCATACCACTTATTTTATCCTCCTCCAAATCCTTCTTCCCTCATCTTTGTAGTAATGAATTTAAAAAAAAAAGGGGGGGGGGGAGCCAGGGGGAGATTACCATGACTTATGATGGTCCTCCTTTTCTTCTGAGACACGAACTCATTCCCCCATGTTTCCTCTCACTCCTCCATCCCACAGCTGCCACCGCAGACAAACCCGGCAATAACACCAGGTGCGAACCCTGTCTGACCACCCGCACCCAAGTGCCAAGATAAGGGTAGTGATTACCAGGCCTGGCAGTACAATCAGAACATACCCTCCAGTCAGCCCTAACTGCCAAAGAGGGAGAAGGGGAATTGCTCTGGCAGGAAGGTCTGTGGGGGGCAAGCTGCCATTCAGGGGTCTCTCTTTCACAAGCGTCGCCAAGATGTTGCGCTTGGCTTTCTGTCACTGCCCTGACAGCACCGGAAAAGTTTTTAGCTGCATCAAGTTGTGGTATTTCTCTTACCCAGAAACAGTTCCTACAGATTCTAAAGTGAAAACCACAAAATTATACTCCTCACCCACACTGTATTTATGCTGCCTCCTAACTCAACTTTTTTTTTCTTGTGTTTCTTTCCTAAAGTCACCAATGTTTTTCAGTTAATAACAGAGAAAATAGTCTTGAAAAAAAACAACAAAAAACACACCACATTATGCAGTGTTTCCATAAACACTAAAAGGAAGAGAGTGTAGGGGTTTACCTGCGACTTGTTCGTGGACTACAAGAATAAAAAGTTGCAAAATAGGGGGGAGGCGGTACAGGTGGGACAAAATCATCAGGATCTGAACCTCGATCTTCGTCTTCAATCTGTGGCTCATCCTAAGCAAATAAAACTTCTGTTATAAAACTTCTGAGATATAAAAAACTGCTGAACTGTGTAATTTGGTAATGCTGTTAGTACTACTGTTTATAGGAGCCAATGGCTCACACTCACTTACTATGCAAGATCTTCTTGTTGCAAAAATCTGTAGGTAATGCACAGCAGCTGCTACCAAGCAAATTGCGGTGGTGAGAGCATTCAGGGCACAGAGAGCAAAGAGAACTTTCTGAAGAACATGAAGATTATGGAAATTAAAATACTAAATCAAGATATTTGTAAATGTCAAAATAATAATAATAAATGAAAACAAACACAGAAAACACAAGGATGACCATAACAATTACTTCTTAGAAACATATGTGATGAAGAATTCAGGACAGATGATCTCCAAGACTGGAGTAATTTGCAAAAGCTTGTTTTGCCCTATTGTGTGTCCTGACAGAGAGATCCAGAAGGGTACCGCTCAGATGTGATTTATAATACATCTATTCATCCAAGAATTACAATCTTCCTCTTAACTTTTCTGTGGGAAATTCAGATGTGAGATAATCACATCTGATTAACATTAAAGAAATGTTAAAGCACTTTTACATTTAAAGATTATGCTATTTGGAAGTTGTATTTTAGCTATTTGTAAGCCAAGAAAGCCTTAGAAAATCAAAAGACCAGTGAAGGCATCAAATCATTAGCTGAAATTTACAACATTGTAAACAACGACAATCTTGTCTGAATTCAAGTGTAGTTGTGGCTGCACAAAACACAGAAAGGACAAGAACTGCATATTGGTCAGCAATGCGGTGGTAAAACCCAAAAAACACCCTGTTACAGAACCATAAAGAGCTTCTCACCAGTGTGGAAGACCAGAAAATTACAAAATTTTTCACAGTAAACACAGCAGGCACCTCAGCACTGCACCGTCGCACAAGTGTGGACATTATCAAAGCAGTCACGTTAAGTGCTGTGTGCAGGGTACCTTGAGAAGAAGGTGAGCAGCACTGCATGACTGCATGTGGTGTAGCTTCAGTGCAGTCTCTTCATCTGTGCATTTAGTGAGACGGAATTCTTCACAGCAAAAACAAATCTTGTTTTCACCTACATCCACCTTTAAAAACACAAAACTCCACCTTTTAATTTATTAGCTGGTTTATGCTACATTTTTACATGCGTAATACAGAGCCTATGTGTTAAGGTATACCCCTGACTGCAAAGCAGACTGGAAACAGGCTCATAAAATGACATTTGCACAGTTTGGTACACCAATGATTCATGCATTATAAATATGTATTATGCATACTTCTTATTTGAAAGGAAGCAAGACATTCAAATACAACTTAGTTGTAATCAAAGCTGCACTGATTACTAAGCAATTTTAGCATCCGTGCTCCTTCAGTTGCATAGCAGACTGCAAATTCTTTGACTGATGTGTAAGCCACTGATATGGAGTGTACATGTTTTCTTTGATTCATGAGTATATTGTATCTCTATGGATGGAATGAAACCCACAACTATAATTTCAACCCAGTCAAATCAGTAATAGTTACATTGGTACATCACTATTGTTTGTAACTTTCAAATTAATGCTGTCATCTTGGTTTTCAAGTAAAAATTCAATGTCTCTGTATCTAGAGTTAACTGGTTTTTTAGCTGTCAAATGCTCCACAGTCACAGTGCTAAAGGTCTTCCACCTGCAAAAACCACTCTACAGAATCATTTATGGTTTCAGGAATGCCTTTTGGCTGTACCCTATGCCTTCCAACCACAGAGCACTCTGAAATTCCTGAAACACTTAATCATATTGTCCCTAATAACATTAACAGTTCTCAGTGCTGCTTTGGTACATTGATACTGTGGGAATCTAAACTGCCAAGTGCTTGTAATCTCGGACTCTCACTGCAACACACCTACTGGCATGTTAGGGAACCAACAATAGCTTTCTTGAAGCAATAAATGTATGAAAATAAATATTTGAAGACCTTTCCATTAACCCTTAAAGTCCTTCAAGCCTTTACACACGATAGTCTTCATCGTCAAGTGAGCCTGTATCCTTCAGTTTCAATTATTCCACGGTTTCTGGTTCGTAGTTAGACATTGTTCTACTTCTTATGACACCCACTTGAGAAAAATATTTTACGTTCTGTCCTTTCTTCCTCAAGACAAAGTGTCCTGAAAAGCTAGTATGATTTCATCTAGCTCAATTTTTTCCTCACAGTTCTTGCTGTACAATATCAACACAAACTGTCCTCACCAGGTGAGGTAAACTAGGAAAAATAACACCACTTACAAATTATACTTACTGAGCTTTTTGTGGGTAGCTCACCAGTACCCACTCAGGCTTTTTCAACAGTTTATCTTTGTCACATTGCTATAAAAATCCTTTATGCTAGCTCTTAAATTACTATATTAAAATCAGCATGTAATACTGGAAATGGGGATTTTCTAAAGATATTCCCTCCTATATGGACCCACAAAATTGTCTAGAAAGCCTTGTACCGAATCAACTGTGTCTTCAGACCCTGAAGACAGAGGCCAGCTCTTAATGAAGTCAAACAAAACCATTTCTGGGCTAAATATGCTTTTCTGATGAAGAGTAAAGCCTTTCAAAACATATCCTGTTGGAATCTTCAGCTTTAGGAGCTGAACAGCTTATGAAGACTCCAACTCAAAAAATCAAAGTGTTTAAGAACACAGACAAAAAAATGTCTGTTCAGAATTTGAACTGAACCAGGGCCTGAAACAGAGAGGGGTTTTTTTTCCCCCACTGTGCTGCAGCTGCATGATGTGCATCTCTACATTACTACATTTTGTGATCCCAGCTCAGCAAGTTTACATGGCATACCATGAAGAAATATGTGTAAATCAGTATGTCTGCTCACCAGGTTGCATCTGGGTACACTGGACACAAACTGAACACCTTGACATCCCAATATAAATCCAGCCAGGTTCAGCAGAACACAGATGACAGACAGCAGAACAAATAGGTTAGCCTGGAATGGCAAAACAAAGTTAACAGCAGTGGGAACAGGATGATGAACCCGACTCAAGGAACCCATGGCAGTGCAAATCCCACTCCCAAACTGAAGCTTGGGAACAACACTCTCCTTCTTTTCAAAACTTCTCGTGACTCTAGTGCCCCAGGGTGTCTTATTTTAACCCAGCAGATGGTCAATCCAAACACCTTTGTCTTCTCTCACTCCTTATTCTGCACTGGTTGTGCAGTAATAAAACACATGCAACTACTGAAAAGCACAGGCAGCTAAACATTTTGCTGGAGTGCACAGTATGATTTGCAAGCTGTTTGACTTCCACTGTATGTCATACTCCTCCACTGAGTTTATCTCTCAACACACTTAAATCAGTAAGAAACCTGAAGAGGAAACATCTTAAGACAACACTCACTCCGCATAGAAGTTCTAAAACTATTTAGCAGCACAAATACATGAAAAATATTAATCCCAGTACAACGAGGACAGAAACACTCGAGGAACTTAAGTTATATGATTTTTTTTCCTCCTGGTTACTAAAACCAGAACACCCGCATTCATAGATCAGACAATACCCTCAGTTTTGCAAACCATCTGAAAAACCAGCAATGGCAGGAGTAACAGAGTACTTGAAAAAGGAAAAGCAGAAGCAGTGGATAAAATGAAGTCCTACTTTAATGTATGCCCTCACAACCTGCAATCTGCTCACATGACACTTGGGAGAGGGATTTTTAAATATGTGTAAGAACTTTTTCTGTCCCAATTCACATGTGCAAAATTTTTCAGCACTTCAGGAGAGAGTACTATGGATAAGCCTGCTACTTTAGAGACAAATAAAAATAACAGATTCCTCTCCTGACTTGTTTAAATTTCACGCACTCAATCCAACAAAGCAAGTATCAGGTCTTTAATGTCCAAAATAATTCTTGTTAATAACAACCTGCTCACTCAGATTCCTTTGTATCAAAATGGCCTAAATTAAAAATGCAGGAGACGACAAAAAGCTGAGGAAGAGAAAGAAATCATGAGGGACATGGCCTCGGTTGTGCTCCAGATAGCTTTACAGCAGATTCAGCAACACGGACTTCCTAAACATGCACAAAGACAGCAATCATTTTCCAAATTAATTTAGCTGACATACCAAGGTTAGCTACCTAGGAAGTGGGACCAAAAATAAACCAGAGCTGTTGCACAAATTATGATCCTGTTTACTGAGGTTCAGGAAAAAATAATCAACCTTAAATGGACAAGAGCCAAAGAGCATTACTGTGCAGGCTCATTTCTTAAATTACAACATCTCATTACTAACAGGCTTTACAGAAGCTTGACCATAACACTATCACGTAAGACAGGTTTTAACCTCAAAAAAACCCAGTAATTAAAGGAACTATTAGTACCCCTCTGAAGAGGATTGGGATTATTTTGTGTTAGACATACTATGAACAATCAATATTAAGAGAAACAGTACTTTCTTCTAGCTTTATAAATATCATAAAACTACAGATAAGAGGTTTTCAATGTTAGTAAGCACTTTAAGTGACATTCATTTTCTGTACACAACTCCTTGCTCAGCACTCATATGAATCAATACCATACCTTATGCTTTCATCTAGATCATCTCAGTTAGCCTTTTGATTAAAACTACTTTGAGAAAAAGAAAAGTGGTAGACACAGGTATTTCACATAAAGAAAGCTTTTCATTTATGTTCAACACAAGGCACTGTCAATTACAAAGTAGACAGCTTAATAAGTGAAGTAGAAGCTATTTCAACATAAAACATCTTTATAGTATGAATCTCAAGAAACTATATTAAGGAAAACAAGAAGTACATTTGCCCTCTTTTAGTTGATGAAGAAATGGAGGTCCTGAGCAAAAAAGTTACTTGGCTAAAGTAGTAAGACAAGAAAGATTTTTTTTTTTTTAAAAAAGCGGGGGGACGACAACAAATTCACATACCAGTTTTACCCTTTGGTACAGAAGTTGCAATAGAAACAATCCAGTATACAGCTACATAAAAAGTTATATATAAAATCCAGACTCCTAATACAATGGGCTACAAAATCTTGAAAAAAAAATCACACAGATTTTTCTAAAGAAACATGTTAAGACCAAAGAAGAAAAAGGAAGAAAAGGAACATTATTATATATATGCAAAACAGGGATGGTAATTTCTACATTTCTGTTCTAACGAATTCTACCAGACAAAAACGAAATCTTGATCTGTTTTTTATCATATGTACTTTTGACTGCATAACCTAACATTTAGACAACCCCACTGAAGAGGCAGAATATAAAAACAATTCTTCTACATACAATTTAAAACACTACCATGATCTGAACCATTACCATAAAACATTCACTACTACAGGGTGCCTACAGGACAGATAGGGAGGCACTCATCAGCACATGTAGTGACAGGAAGAGGGGTAATGGTTTTAAGCTGAAAGAGGGCAGATTTAGATTAGATATTAGGAAGAAATTTTTCACTGTGAGGGTGGTAAGGCACTGGAACAGGTTGCCCAGAGGAGTTGTTGATGCCCCATCCCTGAAGGTGAAGGCCAGGCTGGATGAGGCTTTGAGCAAGGTGGAAGGTGTCATTGCCCAAGGGGTTTGAAACTAGTTGAACTTTAAGGTCCCTTCCAACCCAAACGATCCAACAGTGGACAAGAGAATAGACTTTAGTGTTGAGAGAAAAAAATCCCTTTTCTTTCTGCTCCATCTTTCGTCAGTATTTTCACACAATCATTGAGGATGGAAGGGACCTCTTGAGACCATCTAATCCAATAAGCTGCTCAAGTAGGGTCATCTACAGCAGGCTGCTGAAGACTGTCCAGTTGGTTTTGAGTATCTCTATAGATGGATACCTCACAAGTCCTCTGGGTAACCTATACCAGTCTTTGACCACCCTCACAGCAAAAAAAGTTGTTTATTGTGCCGAGATAGAGTTTTGTATTTTTTTCAGTTGTGCCCGTACCCTCTTGTCCTTTGTAGTGGGTACTACTGAGAAAAGTCTAGCTCACTCTTTTTCATGCTGCTTCATCCCATCAGCTATTTACAGAGGTGGAGAAGATCCCCCCGAGCCTTCTTTGCTCCAAGCTGAACAGCCCCAGCTGTCTCAGCCTCTCCTCACAGAAGAGATGCTGTATGTCCATGTCTCACTTGTACTTGGGAGCCCAGAACTGTATCATCTCCCTCAGCCTCAATAGGCAAGTCTCTGCCAGATGCAGCCCAGTATACCATTTGCTGCCTTTGCCACAAGAGCAATTTGCTGTGTCATGGTCAGCTTGCTGTTCACAAGGATCCCCAGGTTCTTCCCTGCAGAGCTGCTTTCCAGCAAGTTGTTTCCCAGTATGTACCAGTGCCTGGGATCACTCATCTGCATGGGCAGGACTTTGCATTTCCGCTTGTTGAACTGCATGAGATCCCACCCAGCCCATTTTTCCAGCCTGTCCAGGTCCCTCCGAATGGCATCATCTGGTGTATCAGCCATTTCTCCCGGTTTTGTATTGCCTGTGAACTTGCTGAGAGTACATTCTGATTCCCATTGTACAGATCATTCTTTGAGATATTAAGCAGTACTGGCCCCAGTATCCACTGCTGACTGCCCTCTGGCTGGGCTTAGTGCCACTGATCACGACCCAATCAGTCAGTTTTCAATTCAGCTCACTGTCCTCTTATCTAACATGTACTCTGTCAGCTTATTTTATAATATATATTCTCCTGCAGATGCAGATTTAAACGTCTTCTCCATCACCACTTACCTACAAGTAAAAACAGGTGTCCTACTTTAACCCAGTGAAAGAAGATCCCACCCACAAGTAAACCAGGAGAAAAGTACTTCTCAACTTAGAATAAACAGGCAAAGGAAAACGTGCTATTCCAAAAGCCAAAACAGAGGTAACTAGTCTTAACTGCAGTGATAAAAATGGAAACAACTCAAATTATGGCTTTAGTTTGGCTAACAGCCCTCATCTTCTGAGCATTAGATATACATGGACTGTGAACAGCTGCAGAAAGTCTTGAGGAACATTTATATGAATTAAAGTGTAGAAAAGCAAAGTGTATTCTAATGTTAGACACAGTATTTGCTAATGTCCTGTATGGATGATCTCTTCCAGGTAAAAAATCGCCACGCACTTTGAGGACTCCGCAGCAGTATCAACTGGCATGATAAGGCTCTGACCCTATCATTCATTCTGCATGGGCAGACTGCTTGTTGTCCCGCTGCTGCTGCCATTGAAGCTACTATCTAATGCCAGAGAGGAACTGATTTCTCTTTAATACACACATACAGGATTGATGCACAAGCAGGCACTTAAAAAATAGACAAAAGAAAAACATTTGCCCCACAAAATCATCAACTCATATCTGTTTACATCCTATATATATACTTTATAAACATCCTTCCAGGAAAAAGCAAGTCATTAATTTTCCATATATGCAATGGCAATAACTAGGCATTGATCATGGGACCTTACTAATTTTCTATCAGTTGTGAGAGCTATTTATCGTACCACATGCAGAGCTGCAACACAACTGTCAACAAAAAAAGCCATGCAGAAATAGAAGACAAACAAATTCATTTAATAAAAATTCACATACTTAGAAGGCAGCATTAAAATATCCCATACAAACGAGAGAAAAGTTTTTTTTGGCATAAAAATGAATGATTAAAAGAAAACCAGAAAAGACCTGACTTTGACCTCGTTATAAAGGCTAAAAGCCTTTCTAAAGATTTTTGATAGTCTCACACTTAAAAGCATATTTCTTTTTATTTGCTTAGACTGACTTTAAAACCTTTGTATGGATACCATTTCTTGACTTATGGTGGAGACCTGTGTGTGAACCAAGGTGCTAACATTGAGCTATTTTACTTCAAAATCCAGACAAATAGGCACTACCACAGTAATTCTCACCAAAGCCAAATTACTTTCCTAATTATGAGGAACATGGATAAGGAGAGAAATTTTTTTTTTATTATTTTTTGCACATACCAAGAAGGCAGTAGCTAGCCCCAAAAATCTTTACTCTAAAGTTGCTGGGACATATTTTTCTTCTAATAAAGTTCTTCAATTAAGTAAAAGGTTTACCAAAAAATTATTCTTCAAAAATTTTCAAGGTTTTAAATAAATACTGAATTCCACAAACTTTTATGTTTTCAAATAAAGATCTGTAAATTTTTGTCATAAACCCCAAAATATTAACTTTTGAATTAAAAAAATGTTTCTAATAAAAATTTCAAATCTTTATGTTACCATAGCATAAAACATGAGAAAAACCCAGACTGAAGTTGGACATTTCCAAGTCAAACCCCACAAACCTCTACATGAAAACTGACCATACCTATGAACTCCAAAGCTGGCATGCTAGCTATTAGCCATAAAGCACCTGATGCAGCTGAAAACCAGAGTTCATTCACCCAGCCTGTATCACCTCTGTTAATTTCTTGATCCCATGCATTAGCAGGTACTGAACTGTTGCCCAGCACTTGCAGCTAGCACACTTACACTCTACCCAGCAAGACCACCTGGTGTCTTCTTGCACACTTGCACTCCTGTCACTTTTCATGAGATCACAGATGAATCTTCTCTTTAGCAGCAGAACCCAAGCACGAACAAGGTACCATTCTTTCTCTGGAGGAGCCAGACTACTGCCATGCAAAGGAGCTGCAGGCAAATAGGTGTACTCCAGCAGATTTCAGAGATTAAAATCCTGAATCTGAGTAGCAACCAGATTTCTTTTAGAAATAATTAGTATTTTTAAAGGGGGCAAAGATAAATGTGAATTACATTATAAAATTCCTTAAGTACCACAAGCTGACAATTAGAAACAAAAGGAAGACATAAGAAACAGAATTACCATGTTCTTCAGTGTAAACTCTACCACAAATGGCTCTGAAGAGTGGCATCTCCTCATGGACAAATTCTGTGGAACTCACCAGTCATCCTAGTTCTGTCCAAGACCCAGCTCTGGGAAGGAGAGAGGGCTAAGCAATAGAGCTCAACTATCTACCCTTAACTACAGCATAACTGTTACATCTGACAGCTTTTAGTACATACCATGATAAATCAAAATCTAGATATAATTATCCAACTTGGGCTGAAAAAAAGCTATTTTGGGGGTTTGGATGCATATGGAGGATTGCAGGTGGTATTTGCACAATTTGAATTATTAAACTGAACTGAATGACTGAAAACAGCTCTGCATAACAAGAAAAATGACAAGAGGCCCTTCCTTACAAACAACAGAGCATTTGTAGACTGAGATGTATATATGAAAAAGAATAAAGACCAGTTAATCCCACAAACTTTACACTTCTAACTGTCGACAACAGTCCAAAGTCTCCGCATAAAGGCAACTAAATGCTGACATAAGTTACTGCAACACAAAACATGGTAATTGATATCACTCCTCAGATTTCTGGCATGGCTCTAGCACAGGTACCCAACATGCTAAATACCTAAGTTCAATACCAATCTTATAAAAACCACCTTCATGTACAATCAATCCACAAAGCTCACTTGCTGCATTAAAGGCATTTCTACACTTGGCACCTGCTCAAAGGCTGTCAGGGAGACAGCTGTGCAATCTCTGCTTCCTTCACAGCAAGGATGTGGCTCTGCGCAGGCAAGGGGAAAGGGGATTCAGTCCAAAAGTCTGGAGAGACGAATCCATCAGAGAGTATTTACAAGAAACAAGTGCAGAGGGCCTTCCAAAAAGAGCAAAAAGGGGAGCGAGTCACAGCTGGAAAAAAAGGTATGTTTTAGCTCCAAATGCATTTTATAGTTTTATTTATGAATGTTGTAACTCTACACCATGTCTGTATAAGGAGTCTCATTGCTTAAGTATTTAGGAAACCTGCTTTTACAGCTCATGCAACTCCTCATAACTCCCAAGAGAAAAATGTTCAAGTTACTAGAGGGTAGATATATTAGAAATTTAGCCCAAAATAAGTATGTTTGCAGAAACTAACAATCTGTCCTTGATAGGCTGCAGCAATAGACCATAGCTAATCCAATCTGTTATTTCCTCAGCTTCATGAAATGTTTAATGCTAATTTCCTTTTTTTGCACATAGAATAGAATAATTTCAGTTGGAAGGGACCTACTATGATCCTCTAGTCCAACTGCCTGACCACTTCAGGGCCGACCAAAAGATAAAGCATGTTATTAGGCCATTGTTCAAATGCCTCTAAAGCACTGACAGGCTTGAGATATCAACCACCTCTCTAGGAATGCTGTTCCAGTGTTTGACCACCCTCTTGGTAAAAAAAAAGTTTATCAATGTCGAGTCTGATCTAATCAGGCTTTCAAAAATCAGACCTCTATAAACTACACATCCAAATAAGAAAAAAAAATACAGGTTCATAGAATTGCATAATCATAGAATAACTGTGGCTGCAAGGGAGCTCAAGAAGACTCCAGTGTATCCTCCTGCTCCTGCTACGAGATCATAGGAGCCTGCTCAGGGCTTTGATCAGTCTCATCTCAGCAACTTCCCTACCTACTGCACAACATCCCTGGGCAATCTGCTTCAGCACTCAACAGTGATATAAGTGAAAGGATCAGGAAGTGTTGGGTGTTTTCATATTTAAGTAAAACTAGGAAGGGCCCACAAAGTTTATACAAAGCAGAATATGAAACAGTAAAAAAGCAACAACAGACAAGAGGAAACTACAGCAACAACATGCTGTAGGAACAGCAGAAAGCACAGACAATACAGAAACAGGGAGCACTGTGCAAACCTTGGGCATTCTGAGACAGACAGCATTTACATTCATTTTCATGAAAATACAGTCCTTACAGACTGAAAGCCCCATTTACCAAACTCCTCTTTCTATCCACAGAACCAGTAAAAGCTTTCTTTTTTTCTGCCTGTGCTAACCAATGCACCACTGAGAAACAGCAATTCATCCACTGGTCACACACCTGATCCTTGGTACTTCTCACTACTGACTACGCAGATCCTGAAGAAGTGCTGCTTAAAAATAGAACAACTGCTTTGGCCCGGAAAAAGTCTTCAGAAGTGACAGTATGGAAAAAAAACACAACAAAACAACCAAATAAAAAAACCCCAAGCACTTCAAAACCTTTTTTCAAATCCCATCTCTGAGACACTGAGCCACACAGCTTCAGATCTCACTTACAAATGGAAACAGCTCACACACCTCACACATCTCAAAGCAATGGAACATCAACTGTATTTGAAACGGTAATACTGGATACTCAGTGCGAGATGGTAATACTTAGGTTAGCTCTCAAACCTGCTATCAGACATTAGCACAGCACAGCTGAGCTGAGCTAAACTTTCAAACCAACTCCCCACTTAAGCTTAAGCAGCATTGCCTCAGACAGCTAAATTATTTATACTAAACCAGCACTTTCTTATACCTACACAAACACAAAAGATGCTCTGTAAACAACATTAACAATTCCTGCAGACATGGTCCACTCTTACCCTTAATGGGGACCCCATTCAAGAAGAATACAGCATTTTGTGGGCTTTCTCTCCTCTTTCAATAATTATGATTCCACAGTTTTAAAAAAGACACTCGACGGTATAGTCCATTTGTACAAGGAGACCAAAGGCTTTTTTTTGTTTGATTTTTTTTTTAACCAATGACTATTGAATTGGGATCATCTTCTGACAATTTCCTTACAGTAAATTGTAATACATACTTACCAAAAGCATCACTGGCCTCTTCCATGTTGTTAAGCCTAAAATTCCAGATAAGATTACCTACAACATCAAAGACACAGCATCACCACAAAGCAAACAACTGTTCACAAAATGCCATTTACATCGTATTTATTGCTGCTCTGATGAAAGGTACTTTGGAACAGTATGACCATGCTGGGAAGACATGAAGATGGACTTTAAAGCAGAAAATGAGAGTCTGTGCTGATGAGGTTTTTCACTCCTAAAAACATCCTGTGAAATAATACAACCAAATTTTAATTGCTGTTTTCTTACCTTTTCCTTCCAGAAAACATGTATGGGGACAAGAAGTTATGCCAGCAACTCCAACTTCAACAATTGCCTAAAAAATTACTTTCAGACCACGTTTTTTCTGCAACAAGGCTAAGCAAATCTAAAAACTGGCTATCCCTTCTCACCCTTGGTCACCACTCCATCACTTCATTAAGTGCCTGTGATTCCTGCCTCTTCCCTTGTGCTGACTCTGGCCCCCTTCTGACCATCGTGGTGAGCCAACTCCCAAAACATGAACCCTACCAAAAACATTGAAGAGCACCAAAACTCTCTCCCTGAACTGACTTGCTACGTAGTCGGATGAATGCCAGCACCAGCATGAGGAAAGGAGAAAAAGTAAAAGCATCCCCTTTGCAGCAGCAGTCATTAGGCCAAACTTTGTCAACCACAGAACTGAACCCCATGGCTCTCCACCTTAGAGGGCAAAACAAATAAGGAAGGAGAAATCATTGCTGTGGAATTGAAGCAAATAACATATCCAAATACTCTCTCACAGCAAGGATAGGAACCCTAAAAAGAAAGGCAAACCAGTTTTTCAGCAGGTCCCACAAATAAATGGGTACACTTTTAATTCATGGGACTTTGACTAAGCCACTTCACACCAGACTCCTACCCTAAAAAACAAGAAGCCTGGAACAGACAGGAAGTTGCCCACTAGCATTTTTAATAAACCTCATCTCTAACTTCATTCACTTGACATGATCAATCTGATTTAGCATAATGTGCATATATGACTTTGCCAAAACACCTCCTGATATCATCATTGGTGTTGCGAAACCATATACGTAACTCTGCAGTTTCATAACAAACTATTTTGTTAATTGACTGCAAAACAGTCCCATGATTTTATAACAAAGCACATCAATACTTATGCGAATTCCTATTTTGTCTTAAAGACAAACAAGACTTATCTTATTACATTTGTTAAAGCTTTAAAGTACATGAAGAGAAAGACTTCCTCAGAGTTTTCCTGATCTGCACTCAACCAGTGCATCATAATCAGCATGCTGCATCTAAAATGACAAAAATAAACACATCCTCAATTCCAGTTTTAGTTGCCCCTACCTTTCCAGGTTACTTCTGACCTAAAATTTTCACTCACACTGTTACACCCGAAAAGCATTTTTGGTAATTTCTCTGACTGAATATATTATTGTTTCAGAGCTAGCATTAAAAAAGGAAATATCCTTCTTCATTATTAAAGACACTGAATATTTCTATTTTACACATGCAGATTTAAAACATTTTAAAAGCATAAGCATGGTTCTGTGTGTAAGGTTTGAATAAAGTCTACAGTTTACATATATTTAAACTTGTTTTAATCTAAGGCAAGAAAAAAAAGAGACAAAAGATCACAAGAGAGATACCAAACATGCACATTTGGATGGTCTGAGTGCCCTCCTCTCCTCGTAAAGGGTGCCTGTACTTTCAGAGGTGAGCATTGCATTACACACATGAATAGCAACTACTTGATCCCCAAACCACAGATCACTGAGCACATTTCCACAGGCTGTGAACAACATTAAAAACATAATATAAATGTTTAAACGGAGGAATAGGCCGATGCTGTTCACACCAGCAGCAGGAGCAGAGCATGCCAGTCACAAAACATTTGTTCATTGCTCGAGGTCTCACAAACCGGGCACAATCTGACTGCCTCCCACTCCTATTAAACTCTACTTACTACTGCCTAGCTTCTGCAATACAAACTATTACATATTCTCCATTTATAACGGTGCAGTTTAAAGCAGGGCCAAACAGGAGATGCAATAACTGCTCTCACTACTCTTTACAAAATTGTCACAAGCCCATCTATTCCCCCCCCCCTCCCCCCAGGAACATCGCTATTTTATCTCTCTCTCTCACTAGAGTAACAGTATACAATGCTAAAAAGCAATACATAACATTTACATACATCACGACTTGAACACATCCTGTTTCTGAATGCGTATAATAACCGAGTACATTTTTTTTAGGCTAATAAAATGCACACCGGGAAAAAAACCCAAAAAACCCCCAATTCAGCTGTCTCTGTGTTTGTTAACCTGCCGGGGTTCATGCTGTCAACCTGTTAAAAGCTGCTAGCAGAAGTGCCCGGGTGCAGGTCCGCGGCGGTGACTTACCAAGGAGCCGGCCCAGAAGGGACAAGCGTTCTTCACCTGCGGGGCGCTGCTCAGCGACAGCGCCCCGAAGTTCAGCGCCACCAGGGAGCAGCCCAGGACGATCTGCAGCAGCCCCAGCGACAGCAGCGGCCGGGCCGGCACCAAGCCGCCGTTCGGGGCCGGGGCGGCGGAGCGGGCGGAGCGGTGTCGCGGCGAGCCGCGGGAGCGGAGGGCTGCCTGCGAGGGGTCGGCGGCCGTGGCGGACAGCGAGTCCGGCGACGCCGCCGTGCTGGCCGTGGTCCCCGCCGCCGCCTGGGGTAGTGGGGCGAGCCCCGGGACGGGGCAGCAGGAGCCCGGCAGCGCCACCGGCAGCGACATGGGGGGCGGCGGCTCTCGCTCTCCGCCGTCGGCTGTTGCGGGCACCGGGCCGGGCCGGGCCGGGTCGGGAGGGGCCGGCCCTCTGCCGCTCCCATGCCAGCCCGCCCGGGCGCCAACTTCCTGTGGCGCTGCGCTCCCCTCAGCGGCCCGCTCCGTCTGAGGGGACGGCGACGGGCCGGCCCTGGCCGTAGCGTCCAGCTGTCCCCCGGGGCAAGAGACCGGTCGCCCGCCCCGCCGCATCCCGCGTCCGACGGGCACGCCGGCCTGCCTGCCCGGAGACACCGGGGCCCCCGCGGCGGCCGGCATCGTCCCCGCCGCAGGGTGCCTCGGCTGAGCCCCGGCCCGCGCCCCGCTGGCCCGCCGACGCACACCGGGCTCTCCCGGCCGCAGAGCCATCCCTCCCGCCCCCCGCACCCCGGCCCGGCGCGGCCCGGCCCGGCATCGGGACCGTTTGTAGCAGCCTGGCAGGGTTTTCTTCTCGCCTTGTAAACGTGTTCCCTCCCAACCCTCCTCCCTTGCCCTTTTTTCCTTTGGTCACTGTTGTTACCGAGCTGTAAGCTTGAAGTTTTAAAATAACTCCTGGGAGGAGGGTGGGGGAACCCACACTGGATTGCATTTCGCACTGTTGGCGCCCTTCCCAACGAGCGGAGGAGGTTTGGCAGACAAGATGATATGTGTGTGTGTGCATATGTGCGTGTGTGCCTGCACACAGGCACGATGCCATGTTGTCTGAGCACAGATAAGGGCAGAGAAATTTCTCTGCCCAGTGGAGTTTCTTTCGTTTCCTTTTTTTCTTGCCCACGTTTTCCCTGGGAAAAGCTTGCTGTGACCATGGTCTGTCCTTCTCTTCCACTTTCTGATGTGCTTCAAGGAAGGAAGCTCAGGAATTTGCGTTGACCGTGTGTGCTGCTCTCTCCAGCTCAGCCAAAGCAATTTTATATCTATTGGGCTTGTCTGGGCATGACTTAAAAAAATAGAGAATCCCTGATATGAAAAATAGAGCTTTTAGTACTATAAGAAAATAAGCCATGTTAAAGGTGTCATTGGCTCAGATGACAGCACTTGCTCCTCTGCAGAGAAGGGTGCAGATCCAGCACTTGGGAAAGGATTTTGAAGCTGTGTTACAACAATGCATAAGGTCTTACACAAGAAAGGAAAAGATTCATCATTAGGGAGGCTGCTTTTGGAGTTACATCCTTCTCGCATCTCTGTTGATTTTCTACCTAAAGATTCAGGATTTAGAGCACTCCTTATCAAGAAAAAATTACCTGCCACCCTGGACCACCTTCTTGCAATCAAACACTCACAAATCAACCTTTATGCCAGGGTTTATGGAGCAGGGTTTGAAGCAATAGATTTTAATACCTAAGACTTCATAAAAAGGGCTGCCCAAGTGCTACTGTCCTTGCATATGACTATATGCTCTTCCCAGTCTTTAACTTAGCCATTAATTAGTAAACATGTATCTTTGACCATATACGTGAGACTGAAGTATATCATACACATGCTAACTTACATGACACTTTCTATGATTTTGCCTTTTATTCTGCTAAATTAAAACAGCATTGCAGATATTGTAGATGTGCTGAAAGCTCACTAGTACTGAGCCACTGGAAGATGCTATGTCCTTATATTTCAGGGTTTCAGTTTAGATGACCCAGTCTTAGTTTGCCAAATCCACAAAAAGCAGACAAACATAAGTGCTCCACCAAAAGACAGTTTTCAGCACTATACAATGAGCAGCTTATTTGTAACAACTAAAAACAGGATGTATCCTCTTCAACTAGTGAATGGGATCTTGTAAGTCTTGACATTTATTTCCAATTTCTTTGAACGTGCTCTTCTTTTTAATTTGCATAAATACAAGCTGAAAAAAATGTGCTTATATCAGAATAAAAAGTTATTTTCAGTCTAAACCAACAAGTTGTTACTTCATGTCTCAAAAATGCAAACGTACAATGTACTAACTCATAAGCCCAAAGTTATCTGTGTTTTGGATCTGCACATTGCTTTCTCTGTAGCCTTTTACTGTCTTGTCTTAATCTGGGAAACAGAAAAAAAATATCTAGATCCTAGACCCGTCCTACTAAAACGTCTGTCACAGTCTTCCTTGTAAGCCCCCTTTAAGTATTGAAAGGATGCAATAAGGTCTTCCCAGAGCCTTCTCTCTCCAGGCTGAACAACCCCAACTCTCTCAGCCTGTCCTCACAGGCGAGGTGGTCCAGCCCTCTGACCATTTTTTGTGGCCCTCTTCTGGACCCTCTCCAACAGGTTGGTATCTTTCTTGTGCTGAGGACTCAAGAGCTGGATGCAGTACTCCAGGTGGGGTCTTACCAGAGTGGAGTAGAAGGGGAGAATCAACTCCCTCAACCTGCTGGTCATGCTTCTTTTGATGCAGCTGTGATGGGTTGGCCCTTGGCTGGGGACCAAACCACACACACACGCTCACACAGTCCCTGCCCCCACCCAATCATAGGGGAGAGAATTAAAGAGGTAAATGGCAAAGAGGACTCGTGGGTTGAGATAAGGACAATTTAATAACTAAACTACAATAATATTGGAAATAATACTATTTACAAAGATGCAATGTGATACACAGTGATACTGCCCCTCCCCACCTGATGACCAAAGGCCCAGCCCACTTCCAGCCAATGACCCCGAAGGAGGGAGAGAATAGGTGATACACAATGATGCTGCCCCCCCGAAAAAGCTTGGCCTGTTGCCAGCTAATAATCCCCAGAAACCGCACAGACGATTCCCCCCAGAAAGGGGGGGAAAGGGGGTGCACCGCTCCCGGAGGCACTCACGGAACCCAGGTAACAGCCCAAGCGTCCCAGCCTGAGAGCTGACCGAAGCAGGGAAAAAAACAGCTAATGATCCTCCTGGAGAGGGAGGATGCCAAAACTCACGGAACGGAGATAAACGAGTGTCCCGGGCCGAAAGCTGACGGCGATCGTGGGGGGAGGGGGGCGATAGGCCTTGGGAGCGCGAACGCAGGTGCCCAAAGCGAGACGAATCCCGAACCAAAAAGGAAGTGAAAAGCCAGCTCTCCCGGAAGAGTCCTCTCCTATATACTGGGTATGACGTGCATGGGATGGAATAATTGGTCAGTCTGCTTCTCAATCTTGACCTAAAAGCAAATCCCAGGCTAGAAGCCAGACTGTCTCTTCCCCCCACAAAAGGCTGAATGTATGTCCTTGAGGACAAATAGCAACATCGTAGCAATAACTATAAACGTTCTTCTCTTATCAATTCCCTCCTGAGCAGGAATCCGAAGAGAAGGGAAAAGGAAAAAAAAACTAACTCTGCTCTGCTTAACCCACGACAGCAGCCCAGGATACGGTTGGCTTTCTGGCTGCGAGCACACATTGTTAGGTCATGTCTAGCTTTTCCTCCACCAGTGCCCCCAAGTCCTTCTCCTCAGGGCTGCTCTCAATCTGTCCTTCCCCCAGCCTGTATTGATACCAAAGGTTGCCCAGTTCCAGGTGCAGGACCTTGCACCAGAGGAACACCACCTGCAACTGGCCAGCAGCTAGATTTAGCTCCATTCAGCACAACTTTTTGGGCCCAGCCGTCCGGTCAGTTTTTTACCCAGCAGTGTTCACCCATCCACGCCATGAGGAACCAGTTTCTCCAGGAGAATGCTGTGGGATACGGAGTCTCATAGGAGACTCTTTTCTGAGGGGAAAAGAAGGCACAATATGCTGAGTGGAGCCACTTCTTAAGGAAGTCTGCTGCCTCCCTGGGGCCCAGGTTAAAAATGTGAAGAGAAAGCTTCCTACCTGGTACAGCTCTCAGATTACTATGCATTGTTTTCTGGGTCTATCATGGGACCCGTCCTGTTCAACATCTCAGAGGAGTGGATGCACTCTTGTCAAGTCTGGAGATGACAACAAATTGAGAGCAACCAGTTGATATAGTGGAAGGCAGGGCTACCATTCAGAGGTACCTGGACATGTGGGAAGAATGAGCCACCAGGGACCTGAAGGAATTCAGCAAGGATGGATATGGAGTCCTGCACTGGAAAGGCAGAGCCCTGCAGTAGTGATGCAGGCTGGGGCTGGTGGAGCTGGGGAGCAGCTCTGACAGATGGCTCTGGATGCTGGTGTACAGCGAGCTGAGACAGAGCCAGCCATGTACCATGATGTTTGTCGGCTGGAGCACAGGATCTGCAAAGAGAGGTTTGTTTGGGGAAGGGACAGCTTTATCGAGACCTGTATGTGCCGTCCCACAGCATATACAGGGAGTGGACTGAGGAGAGAGAGCCAGGGTCCTCATAGCAGTGTTTGGCGAGTGTGAGAGGAAACAGGTGTAAGGTAAAACCAGAGAGATGCAGTCAGGGTATAAGGAGAAACTCTTTGCCTGTGAAGGTAGCCCATTTGTGGAACCATGGCCCAGAAAGTCTGTGCCTTCCATCTGTGGAGGTTTTCAAGCTCTGACTGAATAAAGCCCTGAGCAACCTGGTCTGAGCCTAGGGGTGGCCCTGCTCTGGGCAGGAGGTTGAACTGGAGACTATCTGCAGTCCCTGCCGACTATCTGCAGTCCTTGCCTGTCTGAATTGTCCTGTGATCTCATGAACACTGAACTGAAGGTGCATTCTTTGGCATAGGGACTACCCTTGTAACCCAGACCTAGAATACCCTGGCTTATTGCTTCTAGCTTTGAGCAACTTCCAGGAAAAAACCCCATGAAGTTTAAAAACTTTTGTTCGTAATTTTGTTACCTTGCTCATGTTTATCCTGGGGAAAAAAAAAGTCAGCTGTAAAAGCAAGAGTATAACTATATAACCAATCACAAGATGGGAGCTATGTAGAAGCATTCCTAGTGCTAAAATACTCCCTGGTATACTAAAATAAAATAGTACCTGGTATACTACAAGCTAAAATACTACCTGGTTGACAACGGAAACTGTTTGACTGTGTGGAAAAGCATTTCTTTCTCCTACTTTGTAACTGTTAAAAATTTGGTTTTCCTTCCCTGTAGTTCCTCTACACTTTTACATTCACCTCAAGATGCTTACTGACTGAAATCTCAGCATTCTTGGCACCTGGGAATGCAACTGAGTTGTGCATCTCTGCCTCTCTGATGAGGTTCTCACCATGCCAGAGAGCACTAGAGAAACTTCCTACATTTCCCTAACTGAAATTCTCGCCTTCCATTTGCCCATGTCTACTATTTGGAACTTCAAGGCATGTAAGCAGGTGAGCTTTTAATCAGTGTTTGTGCTAAATAGTTTGGAAGAGAGAAAATGTAGTACTTTAGTGCCAAACCCGTTTACAGTTATGAATATTTAGGAACAATTAGGAGAAAGATAGCAGACTATCTTTCCTATGCACCATAGACTTTACCTACGCACCATAAAGTTTTTTTATACACACATACAAGCAGTGTTTTATACACCCATTTGACAGTATTTACTGATAAAAAACAGACTCCATGGCATCAGATCTTGTCTTCTGTGGCACCTCCTAGACTCTGATTGTTGGTGATTGCATATCAGTAGCACTTCTTGTAACTAGGAACAAACATTTGAAAGCCCAAATATAACAGACATTTTGTGCTAACATTGTTTCTTTTATTTATTGTAAAGCAAGTAACTTTTCTACCAGGACACCTGTAACAAAGCTACTTTTTGGGCCTACAGTTTCTGAAGAAAATTTAAAAGGCTTGTCTATCTGTCCACTTTCTTGTGGAGATTATGTTTTTACGTTTTGTAATTTGGCAAATACTATTCTGATAATTTAATTGCTCAGCAGCAGCATCACAGTAACGAACAGAATGGTGAATTCCAAGTCCCCTTCTGGCTTTTGTGTAAGCAACTGCACCCTTCTTAGGTAGCATCTCAATCTGTGCCATGGTGATTGTAGTTGCTTTTCTCTCTCATACAGAGCATTAGGTTCCTTGAAGTTGATAGGGAGATACTGTCATATACCTGCTCAGAAACCAGCAGAAATATTTGTACAATACTTCACATATTATTATCTCCAGTGTAGATAAGTACATCTGCCCCTCCCAAAAATATCGAAGATATTTGAGCATGAGATTTAACACCCAACTTGTTATGTACATAGTCATGTATAAACATCTATGACAGTTGCAAATAAATGGAAGCAAAACATGTGCTAGATGGGAAAACTTCATACTTATGCTAAAAAATACATAGACCTAACAAAAAATAGAGTTGTAAGAAATAAACTGACTTGTCATGATAGAAGAAAAGATACTGTTGCTCATACAGTTGCTCCAAGTTAACCAGTGGGATTTCTAGTTGGTGAAAGCAGCATCCTTTTATAATTCCTACCTCTGTGCTAAGGTGAAGTCACTTAAGTCACTTTCCTCCTTTAATGCTTTATCACTCTCTACAGATTTCTATTGGTTCATGACGTAACATGTCTCTTTAACATTATTCTTTAATCTGTTTTGTCCTGGTTTAGGTTTTTAAAAGATTGATGATTTACTCTAACAGCGGGAAGTAGTATTTCTAGTGCAATCACTTAGTAATTCTATGCATTCACAGTCACTAGACTTACTTGTCAACGGGTCCTATTTGTGTCATAGAAGTGTGTCTAGTATAAAATTTTGAATCAGCTTTTGTACTTTTAATAGCAAGAGTCCGTGTTTATTTGTCCTTAAACATAAGGAAACACACATGTTAAAATTCAGTGAAGAATTCATCTTGATGCTATCTAAAAACTATGAATTTTATTTTTAAAAAAGCTATAGTAGAAAGAAATCTTAGAGCTGTAAGGGAATTTTCTATGCTGACTTTTGGGTGTTTGTTTTTTTTTTTTTATAAACACTGCATCTGAGCAGGAATTTGTCCTCTTTATTAATATGCAGATAATATTCACCTTTACAAAATTATAATATGCCTCATAGTTGTCCCCTCTTTGTTTATTTTAAGACCCCATTTATTTTTCAGAAATAACAACAGTCCAACAAAGTTACAAAACACTTTTTAGTTAATGCAATTTTATACTTTCAAGTGTCTGAATAGACAAGGGGAAAAAGAATTAATTTTTTTTTGTAACCCATTATGGACCCAGCTACCCTTGAGCATGCTACATTAGAACACAGTTCACTGAAAATGTGATTTTAGAGATAACCAATTATTTTATATGATTATCAGTCTTAAAAAGCAACTCCTTTAACAATTGCCAAAACCCGAGATGTTATCCTTTATAGACATACTGAAGTATCAAAAAGTAAGTTAGTAGCCACATGTAAAGATCTTAATGTTACAGTTCTGCATGCCTGCACATCAAGAATCTGCTCTGAAGATCTTCCAAATCTGTTTGAAATATTTGGATATTTTACATAAACTTCCATAAGGGGAACATATTAGCAACTTTTCCAATTACTGCTGTTGTATCCTGTTTTCAGCATTGTGGCTTCCCCAAGTCTCTGCTTAGGATTGCATTGCAAAGTAGTGACAGAAAACATGGATCTGTTATATTATTAGACCAGGACAGCTGAATTCTGATGCAGAAAAAAAAAATCATGAAGACAGAGCACTACATATTTTGCAGGACCACATTCAGGACGAGAGACTCAAAGTTTCTGAAATGTGGAAATATGAGAACTCAAAACCAGCAAGTGGCAAAAACAGGAGCATGGCCTTGTCTTTAAACACAAAAACATCCCTTTGAATGCCTTAAGAGTTATTTTTCATACTGCATCAGCCACATGGTAGTAGTGACATTTGACTGCAGCACATGTGTAGTGGCAATACAGGGTTTTAATTGCTAAGAGATTTCTGCAGAACTTTCTGTCAGGACTTTGGCCTTTGCTATCAGCCTTAAGCATCTCTTGAAGCCATCACCAAAGGGCACCTTGTATATCTTATTTTTTTTATATTTTGACACAGAAAACCCTTCTTGAATTCATGCCTCTACAAAAAAGCCATGAAACCATTAGCACTCTTTCTCTCTTCCCTGCCCTCTTCTTTGGGGTGGATAGGGAGGGAAGCAAAGCAACTCAGCAGTCAGCTACAGCTAAGCAATGTAGTGCTCGTATTTAGTGTTGTATTTTAAAAAATACAACCTTATTTATTAGCCAAGTGTACTAGAGATCCTCAAATCAGCCTACTTAAGACATACTTAGCAAAGTCCTTGTCACCAAGGAAGCAAACCAAATAGACACTTACTTTATGAAATCTCTGAGAATAAGACTTAGAACTCCTTTATAGCCATCGAGGACTTGGCAACAATTAAAGTGTTGATCTTGACCAAAGGAATTATAGAACTTCCCCATATTTGCTCCAGGACAGAGAGGGAACCAGCTTGCTTCTTGGCATTGCTGTTTCCTTGGTCAGGTACATCCTACCTGATCACTAAATTTAAGGGAGGGCTGTTATGGAAATCTGCCATAAATGGGCAGATGCAGTCGGAGTTTGACCTTCGACAAAAGTGAAGGGGGCAGACGCCAGTTGCCAGCCTTAACTTGGTAGATTTGGAGAGCGACAGTCACTGGTGAATTAGGCTGGCTCCATGCATCTTCTTAGTGCAATTTAAATGCTATGCTACTTGTTGAAAATGTGTGTTGTGGTGCATGGGCACACAAGGAACACTTCATCCAATTAGACACCATGACAAGGCACTTGGCAAGCACAGCCTAAGAGCTGTAGCCAGACCTCATCCACTAAACAGAAAGAAAAAAATTGTATTTAAAAAGACCTGTTTTGCTAAAAGACTTTTTATATAAGTTAATTCTCTTTGTACTTAGAAAGGGAAGGGGAGTCTTCAACAGCTGCATGAAGAATTTTGTTAATTAACCCCTTTTGTCCTTTTTTATGTTAACAGTCACCTTGATCCCTCTGTCCTACCTATTCATATAGCAGAAGTGCTGGCCTAAAAATAGAGGAGTGGTTTTCTCTCTTATCCCAAAGAGGAATCTACTGTGCCACCTGGCACTGCAGAGGCTCTGGACCTCTCCTGCCCCACATCACCCACTTCTCACTCCATGGATAATTCTTTTACTATTACAGAAAACAAGTATGTGCTGCTCTTCAAAGGGGTTAAAAAAAATAATAATTAAAAAAAAAGCTGAAACTTCTATCTCTTCTCTCAACAAAGCATTTCAATGGGCTCTGGTCATTGTTCTCCAAACAAGGGAAACCCAGTCTGGGGCCCCTCCTGAGAGCTTGGTGGTGGCCACCGCTGAGAGGCTCATTTCTCCCCTATGTACACAGTGAGTATCAGCCACATGTGATCCATGAAGCCCTGTCTGTACTCTTGCTTGGCTGCTGTGGCAGGGTTTGGGGAGCTGGGGCTAGGATCGCTCTGGATGCAGAGGATGCTGACACATGCTACAGGGCTATGATCTGCCTCTATGGGCCACCATGGCCTCCACATTATGGAAATGTGTCACACTTGGCCAAGTTGGGACTCTTGTAACAAGTTTCACTATGTATTTTTGTCCATTTCTTCTGGTTCTTCATGTGGAACAATTAAACTTATTCTCTTGTTGCTACTGTCCCTACTATGGATAACATGTTCCTGTTCTCATTCTGAGGAGCAGGGTGAGGCTCTTGGCACTATTTGCGTTCATGTGAGTGCTCTGTGTGTTTTTCTCTGTTATCTGTGTGGCTGGCCATGTGGAAATACGAATGTATGTGTTGTATACACATGCTCTCTGTGCACGTGTCTGCTGGGAATACACGTGCAGCCTCACCAACAGCTGGACCTGGGGAAACGGATCTTCTGCAGCCTCACCTCTCACGGGCTGTTGGATCCATTCTGATTCCCCTAGCTGATGGTTTCTGATGAAATCTGATGGGCTTTGTAGTCCTTCCTCAGTTAACTCCTGCATGTCAAAATCAATCTTTCATGAACCACAATAAAGACAAGAACAGACCACTAATGCAGGCAAATGTCTCTTCCTTAGAAGTGATACCTACAATTTCTGTGAACAAATTCTTACTGTATCTCTGCTTTATCATCAAGACAGTTATAAATAAGTTCCTATAGTTTATAAGAAATTATCATAAAGAGCACAAGTCCATGTCTGTTGCACATCCATCTTCAGATTCCTGCTGTTCTTTCCAAACTGTGTATAACAACTAATTTTAGTTCCAGCAGTACTTCTTTGGGCAGTATACCAGGATTGCTGAAGTTGCTGTCCCTGGTATCTGCTAATCAGGGATGCCATCTGCTCACCTATGCAGATATCATAATATATGTGATGTAGCAAGCTGATAGGGCCATTTCTGTACCAGTTGCCAAAATAACCCAAATAAATACACACACACCTGGCACACTCCAACAATTCCCGCTTCTACTCCATTTACAAAACAGGATGCAAGAATTCCCACTGATACAGCCCACTGACACATCCCAGAAGATGCATGTGTTCACACTTACTGGAAAAGAGGAAACACAACACTCTTTTCAAAAGGAAAAAAAAGGAAGACCCAAGGAACCACAGGCTGGTCAGTCTCACCTCTGTGCCTGACAAGATCATGGAGCAGATCCTTCTGGATAGTATGCTAAGGCATATGGAGAGTAAGGTGACTGGTGACAGCCAACATAGCTTCATTAAGGGCAAATTGTGCCTGACAAATCTGGAGGCCTTTTACAGTGGCATCACAGTGTTGGTGGATAAGGGAAGAGCAACTGACTTCATCTACCTGGACTTGTGCAGAACACTTGACACTGTCCCACATGACATCCTTGTCTCTAAATTGGAGAGACATGGATTTGACAGAAGGACCACTCACTGGATAAGGAATTGGCTAGATGGCCGCACTCAAAGAGTTGTAGTCAATGGCTTGATGTCCAAGTGGAGGCTGGTGATAAGTGATGTTCTACAGAGGTCAGTACTGGGACCACTGTTGTTTAACATCTTTGCTGGCAACATGGACAGCGGGATTGAGTGTACCATCAGCAAGTTTGTGGTGCCGTCGAGAGGCTGGAGGGAAGGGATGCCATCCAGAGGGACCTTGACAGGCTGGAGAGGTGGGGCCATGCAAACCTCAAGAAGTTCAACAAGTTCAACAAGTGCAAGGTCCTGCATGTGGGTCAGGGCAATCCCAAGCACCAATATAGGCAGGGTGGAGAATGGATAGAGAGCAGCCCTGAGCAGAAATAGTTGGGAGTGTTGGCTGATGAGAAGCTAAACATAAGCTGGCAATGTGCGCTTGCAGCCCAGAAAGCAAACCGTGTCCTGGGCTGCATCAAAAGAAGCATTAGCAGCAGGTCAAGGGAGGTGATTCTCTCCCTCTACTCCACTCTCATGAGACACCACCTGGAGTACTGACTGCATCCAGCTCTGGAGTCCTCAACACAGGATCTTTTGGAGCAGGTTCAGAGGAGAGCCATGAAGATAATCAGAGGGCTTGAAATACTAGGGCCTGAGCAGTGAAGCCGTGAACTAAAGTTGACCTCTAGATGAACCTCACAACCTAAAAACATATCTAATATTTATAATACTGATCACATATCCAGTGTATTATCAGAATATATACCAATTTATAAAAGCTTTGTTGTAACACTTATGGAGCATTGCTGTAAATGCTGTGTAAGTCAGCAGGAAAATGCTAATTGTGTAACAGTAGCCTCATTTGTCAAAAACAGACATGCCTGTTGCAACCAAAAGATAGATATGCCTACCACAACCACAGAGTTAAAAGGATGTGCAGTAGAATGGTGTGGATGCCCATAGAGACCTGTGACAGATTTTGTTGGGAGACACATAATCAGGATTGCCAGATATGTTGACCCCTTTTTTTTAAGTTCCCTCTCAAGATCCTGGCCAGACTCGAGACGAAAGTTGACAAGGGGAAAACCAGAACCAGATGTTTTTCACAGTCTGAGATGTGAAGTTGTTTATTTAACTGTATAAATGCAGGGAGTGTTTGCAGAGAAATTTGGAAGCCTCATCTATACTGTGGACACACTTATAGAGATTTCCCAATTGCCAGGAAGGGTTCTCCAAATCCTTCCTGCAACCAGGCTCCCCAGCGACTGTGGATCTGTATGATGGTAATGCATTATTAGGGCCATTGGTGTTGTATCTTTCTCAATCACTGTCGCTAACTCTATGTAGTAATGATTACGTGCATTACCTCATTTAATGCTTGCTACAGTAGTTTGCTTATTATTTTGCTGCTTTACTTTGTCTTGGTTTAATTTATTTTCAGTGTACTATTTTTCTCATTATTTTATCACTTTAAATCATAGAATCATAGAATCACAGAATCACAGAATCATAGAATCGTAGAATCATAGAATGGCCTGGGGTGGAAAGGACCTCAAAGATCATCAAGTTCCAACACCCCTGCCATGGGCAGGGACACCCTCCACTAGACCAGGTTGCTCAAAGCCTCATCCAGCCTGGCCTTGAACACCTCCAGCGATGGGGCATCCACAACCTCCCTGGGCAACCTGTTCCAGTGTCTCACCACCCTCACAGTAAAAAATTTCTTCCTCATGTCTGGTCTAAATTTACCCTCTTTTAGCTTATACCCATTACTCCTTGTCCTGTCACTACACTCCCCGATAAAGAGTGCCTCCCCATCTCTCCTGTAGGCCCCCTTCAGGTACTGGAAGGCTGCTGTTAGGTCTCATCAGAGCCTTCTCTTCTCCAGGCTGAACAACCCCAACTCTCTCAGCCTGTCCTCATAGGGGAGGTGCTCCAGCCCTCTGACCAATTTCGTGGCTCTCCTCTGGACTTTCTCCAACAGGTCCGTGTCTTTTTTAAGTTGGGGGCCCCACATCTGAACATGGTACTCAAGGTGGGGTCTCACGAGAGCAGAGTAGAGGGGGAGAATTACCTCCTTCAACCTGCTGCTAATGCTTCTTTTGATGCAGCCCAGGACACGATTTGCTTTCTGGGCTGCAAGCGCACACTGCCGGCTCATGTTCAGCTTCTCATCCACCAATACCCTCAAGTCCTTCTCCTCAGGGCTGCTCTCTATCTATTCTCCACCCAGCCTGTATTTGTGCTTGAGATTGCCTCGACCCACGTGCAGGACCTTGCACTTGGCCTTGTTAAATTTCATGAGATTTGCACAGGCCCACCTCTCAAGCCTGTCAAGGTCCCTCTGGATGGCATCCCTTCCCTCTAGTGTGTCCACCACACCACACAGCTTGGTGTCATCGGCAAACTTGCTGAGGGTGCACTCCATCCCACTGTCCATGTCTCCAACAAAGATGTTAAACAACACTGGTCCCAGTATCAACCCCTGCGGAACACCACTTGTCACCAGTCTCCACTTGGACATTGAACCATTGACCACAACTCTTTGAGTGCGGCCATCTAGCCAATTCCTTATCCAGTGAGTGGTCCTTCCGTCAAATCCATGTCCCTCCAACTTAGAGATGAGAATGTCATGTGGAACAGTGTAAAAGGCTTTGCACAAGTCCAGGTAGATGATGTCAGCTGCCCTTCCTCTATCCACCAGCGCTGTGGCTCTGTCATAGAAGGCCACCAAATTTGTCAGGCATGATTTTCCTTTGGTAAAGCCATGTTGGTTGTCGTCAATAACTTGCTTGTTTTCCATATGCCTTAGCATAGATTCTATGAGGATTTGCTCCATGATCTTTCCAGGAACAGAGGTGAGACTGACTGGCATGTGGTTTCCTGAGTCTTCCTTATTTCCTTTTTTAAAAATGGGGGTTATGTTTCCCCTTTTCCAGTCTGCGGGAACTTCACCAGAGTGCCACGACTTCTCAAATATGATGGACAGTGGTTTGGCAACTTCATCTGCCAGTTCCTTCAGGACACGCGGATGTATCTCATCAGGTCCCACGGACCTGATGGAGGAAGTGTGATCTGGATGATCGGGTAGTGAGATGGATTGTGAACTGGCTGGAGAAAAGAAGCCAGAGAGTTGTGGTGAATGGGATGGAGTCTGGTTGGAGGCCTGTATCTAGTGGAGTCCCTCAGGGTTCGGTATGGGGACCTGTGCTGTTCAATATATTCATCAACGACTTGGATGAGGGAATAGAGTGCACCCTCAGCAAGTTTGCTGATGATACAAAACTGGGAGGAGTGGCTGACACGCCAGAAGGCTGTGCTTCCATT
>WKFP01015551.1:17021-32542 GCA_011057875.1 Pterocles orientalis | reverse complement strand
TGTGAAGGGTGAGTGTCAGGAGGATGGAGCCAGGCTCTTCTCTGTGACATCCAGTGATAGGACACAGGGCAATGGGTTCAAGCTGGAACATAGGAGGTTCCACTTGAATATGAGAAAAAACTTCTTTACAGTGAGGGTGACAGAGCACTGGAACAGGCTGCCCAGAGAGGTTGTGTAGTCTCCTTCTCTGGAGACATTCAAAGCCCACCTGGATGCGTTCCTGTGTGATCTGATCTAGGTGTTCCTTCTCCGGCAGGGGGTTTGGACTAGATGATCTTTCGAGGTCCCTTCCAATCTCTAACATTCTGTGATTCTGTGATTCTGTGATTCTGTGACTTGTGCACCTTCAGGTTCTTTAAATGGTCTCAAACTTGATCTTCTCCTACAGCTGGCGGTTCTTCCTTCTCCCAGTCACTGCCTTTGCCTTCTGCAACTTGGGTGGTGTGGCTCGAGCTCTTGCCAGTGAAGACTGAGGTAAAGAACTCGTTAAGTACCTCAGCCTTCTCTATATCCTTGGTCACCAGGTCTCCCGCTTTCTTCTGGAGGGGCCCCACATTTTCCCTAGTCCTCCTTTTGTCATTGACATACCTATAGAAGGTCTTCCTGTTACCCTTAAAATAAACTAACTTCTTTAATTTGTTGCCTGTGTCCTTTGTGCTAACCCCATTGATTGGCAAAACAGGGCTGGAGCACCTCCCATGTGAGGACAGGCTGAGAGAGTTGGGGTTGTTCAGCCTGGAGAAGAGAAGGCTCTGGAGGGACATTATAGCAGCTTTCCAGTGCTCAAAGGGGGCTTATAAGGAGACATGGGGAGGCACTCTTTTATAAGGGAGTGTAGTGATAGGATGAAGGGTAACATTTTCAAGCTGAAATAAGGTAGATTTATTTTACATATCAGGAAGAAATTTTTTACTGTGAGGGTGGTGAGGCACTGGAACAGGTTGCCCAGGGAAGCTGTGGATGCCCCATCGCTGGAGGTGTTCAAGGCCAGGCTGGATGAGGCTTTGAGCAACCTGGTCTAGTGGAGCGTGTCACTGCCCATGGCAGGGGTGTTGGAACTTGATGATCTTTGAGGTCCTTTCCACCCCAGGCCATTCTGTGATGATTCTGTGATCCTATTAATTCATCAGTAGATTCATCAGCTGTGCTTGGGTGAGCATATACTCATAATGAGATAAACAAAGCAGGCAAAAAAGTAGAAAAGCTCATCCACAATTCTGGGGGCATGAAGGGTCTACAGCACTATTTTTGAGCTGCAGTGGCTTTACAGAAGTGTCACCCAGGAGAAATCTGTAGCAACTTTATCGAAATGTCTGGATCCTGCCACCGTGTTCTACAATATCACAATGATACTGTGTCCTTTTTAAATACTACTTTCTTTAAGCAGGGTACAGAAGGAAGGAAGAAGGATGCAAAAAGTAAAGGCATAACATCCATCTGTAACTTCAACACTTTTAAGGAAGCTTATTTGATTAGTACCCTCAGAGATGTCATGCAACCTGCTTAGCTTCATCATGTCTTTTCAGTTGTCTTCTCATAGTTCTTCAGGGCAGCAGGTTTCCCTCCAATTTTCCCATTCGAAGACTGGAACACAGTATTTCCGAAAGCAAAAGACTCCACAATGCAACGACACCCTCTTGTGTTCATGGTGAGCAGAGGCCATAGCTGTGGCGTGCTGGAAGGCTCGATTATCAGCCGGTACTACAGAGACCTGCTTCTTCTTCCAGATCTGGAAAACAACTCATTGTTCTGCTCCGGTTGTGTATACAGAAGAATATCAGAAACAACCATCATGCTGAATGCACTCATTAAGAGCTATGTGTATGATTAATTCATCATGATGGAAAAGACTTTGATAGAATTTTTGGCCTGACACTGTCTCCTAATTGCCATGAAAAGTAACGGAAGCATCTAAAAACAACGCTGCAGGGGTTTATTAAGCTGTGCTGGTGGTGGATGCCCTGCTGCCAGGGTAAGAGCCACTTCTTCCAGTTACAGAAGAGAAACAGAACTAGATAAATTTCCTGCTCAAAGGAAGAATAAACAATATGTCCCTGTGCCTGGACCCAAATCAGCCAAAGACCCCGTTGGACTGCATACAGGAAGGTGAGACTGTGGTGCAGCTGACTGTGTCAAAAATGCCACAACAAAGGCTGGTTTTGACTAGACTGGTAAATTCTTGATAGTTCTGTATGAAACTGAATGGCCATCATTGGGGGAGAACAGGGAGGGGGAAAGGGCTTTCAGGATTTTTGGTAGCACAGACCTTCTTTTTATCTTTTATTCTGACAGATAGGGTAGAAATTGAGAAGGTCATTGATTTTTTTTTTCAAATAATAGAAAATATAAATAAAGTGGTGAAGGTAGAGTTTCCATGTTAGAACAAGGGAGTAGATGCATCTCAGATGAGGATGAGTGTGCTGCTCACCACGGATTACTTTCATTAAGTCTTTTTACATTCAGCTGGAGAAGATTTTTTCACATTAAAACTTTTGTGTTCCTGCTGTATGTTCTTAGATGTCGGTCCATTTGAATCTCAGTACAACTCCAACTCTGAAATGGTTAAGAACTGCCTACGTGAGAATGTAGCTAGTAGTTCAGCTGTGCAATAAACTAAAATAAGAGACAGTCATTATCACCAGCTCTTCCATGTGAATTC
This sequence comes from Pterocles orientalis, assembly GCA_011057875.1. Lineage (NCBI taxonomy): Eukaryota > Metazoa > Chordata > Aves > Pterocliformes > Pteroclidae > Pterocles > Pterocles orientalis. The sequence continues at coordinate 29,883 of WKFP01015551.1, read as the reverse complement.
TCCCTACCTGGGATCCTTCTGTCATTCAGTTCATGGGCAGTTCTCACTCAGTGGGTAATTGTTCAGTTCTTTTTTTCTCTTTTTTCCCAGTATCTGGTATGTGGACCTACACTTTATCCCAGTCCAAAGTAGTGGAGAAGTATGCATTTAGTTAATTTTTTATAATTTCCAGCAGAATCTTCAGTGCACTGTAATGGCTTTGATAATCTCTGGAAATCTGAAGAGAAGTATCTGTTGTAATAGAGTGTTCCCTGCTGGGCTTTGTATGAGCCCTGCTCAAGCAGCTATGCCTTCCTTGCTTGCTTCTGAGCAGCTCTACAAACATTAAGCAACAGACTTTCAGAGAACTTTGCAGTGTGGGTGACACACTAAACTGAGTCTTGAGATCAAGTTCACCTGTTTGCTTTCTTTGATGCAGAAGAGAGAGAAAATAATTTGGGCTTGCTTATTTTTCCTTCCTTTTCCTTTTCCTTTTCCTTTTCCTTTTCCTTTTCCTTTTCCTTTTCCTTTTCCTTTTCCTTTTCCTTTTCCTTTTCCTTTTCCTTTTCCTTTTCCTCCTTTTCCTTTTCCTTTTCCTCTCTTCTTTTCTCTTTTCCTCCAGAGAAGTGGTCCAGAAGCTGGTTATGAGTTTGGAATCCAGCCCGTGAACAGTTATGGTACTGTGGATTTATTTTGCTGAGACAAGTTTTAAGGGAGAGGTGTTGGCTCCCTCACTTCAGAAGACTTTTTAAAGTCCCATGTAATGCAGAAAAAGTACTACTCCTTCACAGTCTCACAACGGAGTTGAAAGGGAGAGATGTTCAGGTTTTGCTCTCCTTGCACTATCAGGGTGTCTGAACCCTATAAGAATGTTTTGGTGTTCTACAGGATGTGGAGAATTTATATGTTGATGTTAATATATCCTCTTTTGACTATGTCTGAGTCCTCAGGGAACCCAAATTTCTGCTAACATCCACAGAGCAAACTCTGGTCTTGGAATCACCTCTACATATTGCTTTCCTTGCACTCCCATATAATGCTGTAGACAAAAATGTATCTTTTTTATTGTCCTATTTTATTGGGTTTCATACTAGCTAACAGTTATAATTTGTGATTTATTTTCAATGGAGTCAAACTTTTTCCCTATAAGCCTGGGGTAGCAGTTTCCTTGTCCTATTTTTCTTGTGTTTGACATGTGTGTGTTCACTTTTGGCACAAAAAGCCAATGGAATTAAATTTGCTTTATTAGTTTCCCAGGACACATACGTAGACTGGAATTTTACCAGTAGATACCAGCCCTGTTTAGTTCCAGGAAATGGAGTTCAGTGCAGAAGCTTTCCAATAAGATCTTGTTGGTTTGTCAGACCAATTGTGTTCAGCTCAGGAAAAGCTGTAGCATCTTTGCAAGTGTTGTGCTAAGTATTATTAGGGGCTTCAGAGTACAAGAATCTTGCAAGACTATTTAATTTCTGTTCGTACTTATTCTCCTTTCTTGTAGTAAAAGTGTAAATTCCTGTAGTAAAAGTCTAAATTAGAAAATCTAACCCCTTTCAGAGTGTGTATACTTATATCTCATTTTTGTAGACACTTTTATCTCACCCATTGCTCTAAAATATCAGAAGTTTAACAAAATTAAAGGAATGAGAAAGATCAGGCAATGAACTGGAATATAGAAAATTCTTCAAGATACGAAACCTGTGACTTCAGACAACTTGACTTTGTTTTACCATACTGCTTAACTGTATCTCCACCTTGCTACTAGTCAGGTTATTGCATTGCTGGTTCATGAACTTTCTTTACTATGTAACTTAACATCTGCATATTTGTGCACTCTCTCGTTGCTTACCTGCAGCCACTGCCTGTGGAAGGTTGTGTTGACTCCCAAGATAGTTCTAACAAAGAGGAGTCAGAAGCAGAAATATAAACAATGTGGATGCACAGATTTTTCCTTAGTTAAGATAGGGTTTTTTTGCTGTAAGTCTGTAATCACATTTTGTGTGTGATTTAATTTTTTTGTGCCTTCAAAAAATAATAATTCTTGTTATGAACAGTCTTTTTCTAATCTGAAGGATGGTTTTCCGTCTGACACACACACAGACACAAACACACACACACACACACGAGAGCAGCACAGGGAGGATGCATCCTTAAAATGTGGGAGCAGCAGCATCCAGGTAAAGATTGTATAACTAATTTGCTTGGGCTAGCAAGACAGATTAACAAATTATAAATAAATTAAACTCACTTGAGCGGTGGACTTCAGAGGTCTCTGCTCTCTCAAATATGTAAAAATGTGTAGGGAAAAATGGAGTTCCAGTTACTTTTCAAGACAATGGAAAGCTTTTAAAAATTGGATTCTATTTTTATAACTGAACATATTATTTTGCAGACAAAACTGAAACTTCATTTAAAAATTTTCTTGAGCTTCTGGTGTATCACGTAAAAGAAGGATGTAGATTTTTAATATTAAAAAGAAAATTAAGTTTGTCTGATATGACACTATTACAGAAAGCCAAAATTTAAGTTGCCATATTTCAGTTTGCCATGGTTAGTATAATATTCGTCTCATCAATAAAAAACTAAAAAACTGGTACAACCCCATAGCCACCTGCAAACACTTAATTTCTGATTACCAGCTGGAGCTCAGGGACTAGTCATGCAAGTGGTATGTTTAGGCTGCCTTAAAATGTTCACATGACAAGTTTAGAGATAGGTAATCAAAGCAGGTAGCATTGGTTTATTTTTCAGAAACCTCAGTGTGTAAAGTATTTCCACATTCCACAAAAATATTCAATAAAAAGGAAGGAAAAGGCTTTGTGAGTGGGAGCTAAATTTTGCCCTATATGGTTGCTACTTTTAGTAAGAGATTGGTTTATTTCTTAATAGACAAACCCATGGCACTTTATCCCATCCAAGAGTTTTGCAGTAGTTTCAGGTGTGTATTCTGATGAATTATAGCTGATGTAAAAGGTAATTCCATAATGTCTAGGCTGCCTCTCAAGACCTAAAAAACATTATTTTACTTTCTGTTAGGGTATATATGTTGCAATAACTGAGAAAACCAAGAAATATCTCATCTTACGTTATGTAGGTGCTGGTCTAAAAATTGGCTGGAAATTACTGTGGATGCTTATAAAACTTCAAGGTAAAGTTAAATATATTGCAGCAAAATAACTTGTGCTGTGAAAAGACAATTGAAGGATTGTTATCTGCTCTTTTAAACTGATGATTTCAAAAGAAAATTCTAAAAAGTGATTAGTTGACTTGGTTGCAAATTCAGTTTAGAAGATTATGGAAGGAGATACCTGGCCCTTGGTTTCTTGGTTGATGATATCATCAGTAGAAAACGAAGGTCCTTTCTGATGTCTAGGTTAGCTAGTAGTGTGCTCTGACAGGAACAGATGTAGAGAGTGAAATAGCTAATCTAGGACACCTGGTGCCACAGAGAGTTATACACTTCACTCGTAAGAAAGCAGCAACAATATGTTTATTGATATATAACAGTGATTTAACAAAGTTTGATAGTAAATGCAACAGTGATGTACTAAGATCAAATGGCAAGGTACACTTTATTATTTGCTACATAGAGAGCAGGGTGACACTCTAGTTGAGTCAGGAGGTTCAGAGAGGACCCCCCCTTGCTTTCTAAATTCCATCTCAGAGGATGCAGCTGGATCAAATCCTAGTCCCAGACTTGGTCAACAGTTTACGTCTGCAGCATTGTATGTTTACAATCATACTAAGATATAATCTTAGCAAAGTTTACAAAGTTTAGAGAGGTATTAGTCACTTACTAAGGTATTCTGTTGCAGCAAGGAATATCTCCATATCGAGGAGTAAGGTATCTCTGCAGCAGGCATAACCTTTAGAGGCATCACAACTCAAGGAGAGATCCTGTCATGCAGCCCACTGCCATACAGGAGAGCTCAAAGGACTCTTGTTCTGCCCACTATTCATGGGATAAAATTATTGACTCCATAGTCACATTAGCATACCAACTACAGCTATTAATTTCTTCCAAATTTGGCTTCAGTTGGGCAGTGGTTGGGTGCGAGCATTGCTCATATTAGTCCTTGACTGTTGTGTTGTTATCTCTCTCTGCTGAATCCACTCTGAGCCAAATGCAGCGTTATGGGAGATAAAGGTCAGGTTGCGAGGATGGGGTAGGGAGTACACTCTCACACCTGGTGCTACCTGAAGCACTTCAGGGATGTTACTTTGGGTGAGCCCCAGTCTGGTCCCATGGACCAAATGCGTATTATAAGTTGTAGCATATCTTTGTACAATTTAGTTTCATCTGAAGGGAAATCTGAGATTGTCACTGAGATGCACACTGAGATGACTCCATGACACCAGTGATCAGGAGATTTGCTTGAGAAGCACAGTGATGTAGGTGAAGTATGTATTTTCTCTCTTGGAAATTGGATCTAATTAAAGGATCTCTTACGGAGTTACCCAGAATGTCTGCAGTACTTTGTTTGTAGAACATTTAACATAAAATTTCAAGATAAATATTTCTAGTGCTTCCAGAAAATACACTTTGGTCCTGTATCTGTTTGCTTACAGCTAGGAGCCAAATTACAATAGGATTATGTAAAGACATGTTCATTTTCCATGTGTGATTTCATATTGTCCCATAACTCTGCCCTCTCAAGAAAATATGGTAGATCATATTTTCGGATCCTGTGGTTAAGTGCACAGACCATTATACTACTCTGGTGTTGCACAGCTCAAACCATCACTCTTTTTTTTTTTTTCCCATTACATTGCATTGACATTTGTGCACAGGAGAAATGTGCACCACCGTTCTATGTTACTCCTGTGGTGGCAGCTATACACACACATCCAGCAACAACAGAATCCCATATATGCTCTCCATTCTTTTTGTCCCCACTGTCGACACTGTCAGTGATCCAGGACAAAAGTCCTTTGATTAGCCAATGAACTAAACTCTGAGGAGACCAGGGGCAGTTTCTCAAGACTAAGTGGACTGGTACATACTCATAAAGAGGGTGTATTGGTGCATCTTTGGGTACAGGGTGTGTACAGATGCCTCCACAATGGGGAGCAGTAATATCAGATAAAATAATTTTTGTAAACAGATTCACATTCAGGACACCATTCAGAATACGAATTTGATGGAACCAAAGAGCTTTCAGTTTTAACCAATAATGCTGATCACACATATTGTGAAACAGCAAAAAAATTGCATTAGAGTAAATGTGATGGCAGAGGCAGTGCTGTTTGTTACAGCTTCTAGTATATTTTTAATTCGTTGAAAAGCCTGGATAGTTACTCTGTTGTAGCATTATTTTTATGACAAGCAACTTTAATGGTCAGTTGTCTCTACGTGGCTTGGCTGCTAAGTTGTCATAGCTTGGTTAACTTATTGCAGGCAGTTTCAAGATCTGCATCATTCAGAGTTGCTCCAGCTGTTCATACTGATCCCCAAAGAGTTCCAAGAGTTCCCTGACCTGCCCTCAAGGTATCAATGAGACTGAATTTTTCCAAGCAAGTAAAACTGAGTTTGCACCATGGGTATATTTTAGTTATGTTTGTTTCCCATACAGAAGTTACATATCACTCTAAATTGAGGGAAAGAGTACAAAAGATTTGAGCGGTGGTTTTCCCATACCTGAAGGAGGCTGAGGCAGCCGCAGGTTTAGGCTCCTGGGTATTTTGCACAGGTGCGTTTTCTCATGCTAATTGTTTGAGAGTAGCTATGGAAAAACCCTGCCGCTGCAACTGCTCTAAGCCTTTATCTCAGCCCTCCTGGCTTCCTGCCTCATTGACAGCAGCCAGTAGTTTCCTTTTTTTTGGCTCTCCCTGGCTTCCCTGTGGCGGCGGTGTGGTGAGACGGGCTCGCTTGGGTACTGTGAAACCTTTCCTGGGTTTGTGTTACTCAGACTTTAGGTGGCGCTTTTGGACCGTCATACAGCGACAATAGGGGCCAGCCCTGCTGCAGGGCTCCTGGCCTCTGAGTGCCGGCACCCGCAGCTGCCACGGTGACTGGCAGTGCTGGAGGTTTAGATTTTCGGGCAGCCGCTTCTACCGTGGGATGGAGTCCACCTGCGGTGGTGTTTTGCTGCCTGGGTTATTCAGACCAGTTTGTCCACCAACGACTTATATTCCTCTTTTTGGCAAGCCTAAAATGGTACACTTTAATATTGCCTCTTCCAATTTGCTAGCACTCTCCCAAAGCCATCCATCTTTACCTCCTCTGTCACTAGCAAGTGAGGTAGCGTCCTGCGGCACAATTTAATAAACTATTCGCGCGGACAAAAGTTTTTCCAAATTTCATGGTAAATCAGGTGTGAGTTAATTCTTGAGAGGTGAAACCACAGGCAGTTATAGTAGCAGGGGCAGCTGCTGTCCCACCAGTGCTCTTCTGTTGTATTTATTTGGTGCTGCTCCCTGAACCTTTTCACCCTCTGAGTTGAGGAGTGCTTGAGGGATGGGGGCTTGGGTACCACAGGGTGTTCAGTGGGATTGGGGTCCAGATCACATGATGTGTTTATCTCAGACAATTTCATACATAGCAGTCATAACTTTGACTGGGCCCATTTTGTCAGTTTGGAGTAGTTGTTGCCATTGCTGTGGAGCTTTGACAGTGATATAGGATTGCAATTTACTTTCTGAGTACTTACCTTATGCTTCCAGTTGGCTATTTCTGGTATAACAGGTTACATTGCTTTGGGTGATTTTCTTTCCTCAGCTAGAGATTTTACCTTGTTTGTCTCTTAAACCGTCTAGTGCTGTCCATACGCAACTTCTGAGTAACCAGTATAATCCCTACTTGAATTTTCCACCTCTCACACTATGACCAGGTTGCCATGGGGTCAATATAACTTTCCTCTACCCATTCGATATCCAAGTATGGATTATAGTATCTCTCCTTTATAAGCTTTTGTCCTGTGGGGCCATGGAGAGCTGGAGACCAGCTTTGCTGCCACATTGCTGGAGCAGAGACTGATGGCCCTGCAGGTTGGGCAGGGACAGTGAGACTCATCAGTGCTCTTATGTTCCTGACACTTTCTCAACAATGTTCTGTTCCAGCTATATGAGGCGTATAGAAATCAGACAACAGGTAAATGTAACAACACCAGAAAGACCATCCAACCTTTCCCAGAAGCCTCAGAGCATATACCATGTCCTTGTGGGTACGCTGAGGACAACCCAAGGTTACAGCTTTCTGACATTATAGGTCACAACCTCTAAAAAATGCTATGCTGACACTTTCATTTCTCACAAACCAACTTTATGTCAAAGTTACATTTATGTACTTCCCTGACAATTAATACAAATGGTAGCTTGCACCACCTTTGAAAAAGGGAGGCAAATACATTCTGCATGAGGAGAGAAAGAGAAGCTGAAAGGAAAAAAAAAAGAACCAAAATTTAATGTTTTCTTGGACTATATTAGTAAGCTGAGACAATTTCTGATAACATTTCAAAAGAATACCATCTGTGTGAGCATGGCAAATAAACAGAGCCTGCAGGACATGCATTTCATATTCACCAGTTCAACGCTTGCTGCATTGGCAGAGCTGTCAATGGGCAGGGCCCTGTGTGGGACTGGGGAAACCTGGATTCCAGTTCTGATCCAGTCACTGGCCCACTAACTAAACTTTGATTGAATGGGCAGAGTACTATGGTACCTTCAGAGCTGCAGTAAACCTTATCTCAAGAAATGGTGTGGTGTGATCAGTTTCTCAGTTTCTAGAAAGGAATAGGGGAGACTGAGCTGGATGTATGTCTAAGTTGTGACCCGTTTTGATACAGAAGCAAGAACCAATGTGACGTGAAGTCAGAGCCTGGTCTGAATAGGAGTTTTAAATAGAAGGTGTTTTAGTTTGAAAAACAAAAACAAAACCAAGAAAGAACATAGACATAAGGATGAAACCAGCTCAGTAGGTCTGAAAAGGTCACGTTTGCCTTTAAAAATGCAGAAGAGTACAATAATAAAATAGAGTGGTTTCTTCCAGAGACAATGCTCCGTTTTTTTGAACTTGATTAGTTCACACTTTTATCTGACCCATGGTTTCATAATTACTTCAGAATCACACAACATCATACATATGTGACTTCTACATTTACTTGTTACATTTGCAAGTAGGAGAGCTACAGACTGAAAATTTTAAACAGAGGCGTATAAGATCCTCAAGTACACTATGGTAGGCATTGGGGCAGAAAGAAGTACAACAGAACAGATAAACAACAAGCCATGAACTTCCTTGTCCTTATTTGAGACTTGTTCTTACACAAGGAACAATGATAGGCCAGAACAGAGGGATGAAACCTTCAAACTGGCAATTTTCCCATGAAGGCAAGCAACTCTGTCATTAATTAATTATTTCTCTTCCAGCATTATGCAACATAGCTTTTCATACTATCCTGAGTAAAGTTTTAACTGACAAGTGAGAGATCTTTCTATGGCTAAACCCAGTCATTTGCTCTTTTCATTTAGCATTGGTTCAAAGCCCAGGGATAAACATTTTGCCTTTTCATGGCCGATTTTCTTGGCAACTTTGCAAGGCTGCTCTTGGGAAAGCTCTGGTTATATTACTGGAAATACTCTGCACAGGTTTCCGTAGGAAAACCTTTTGCATCACACATGTCCATTCTGGGAACTTTTTGACATGCAAAAAAAAAGTTGGTTTGTGGTTTTTTTTTTTTTTTTTTTTTTTTTTTGAATAACAGAAAGTCTAATTCCACTCATTTTACAGGCAATAGGAGTATTGAAGTTGAGGCATTTAAACATTTATATCTGACTGTAAAGTTAAAAGTTGTCACTCATGTCAAGTATCAGAAACCCAATTGCTTATGTACATTCCCCTCTGGGAGTGACTGGCAAATATCAGAGAAAACAGCAAGCGCTGCTAAAGGACCAAAGATTAAAGTGAGGGAGGGGAAATACTTCACTTTTTAAAAGACCTTTATTTTTATTAACAAGGCTTTAAATGTTTTTGAAATTACATTCTTCAGCAGTAATTAACCTCTTCATGGTTTAACCTTATCCTAATGCTATTTATTTTTTGTATTACAACTCTCTCATCAGGATCAAGGTCCCTTACAACACATACTTTAGTAATATTTTTGGCTTATTTCTTCACACGCATAACTGGTGTTGAATTACAGGACTTAAAACTACCCAGAAATGAAACATGTAAAACATAAGCCAAGGTAAGGTAGCTGGATTCAAAGAAGAGAAACGCAAATTTATATATATTGCATGTGTAGTCCGTAGACAGTTTCAATGGGAAAATCAGAATTTAGCCTTGACAGTTTCTGAAGTTTTTAGAAGCAACTGGCAACAGAACAGAGGATGTCCAACAGCAGGCAGACATTGGGAACAGAGAGGTCTTTACTTCAGCCAAGGTTTTATAGGCGAAGTGAAAAACATCAATTAAAACTATGTGGCTGTCCAATATATCATCAATTAGTCAACACTTCTTCAGAGTGTGCCCAATGACTAGTCACTAAAGGGGAAAAAATCTTAGAATTTACAGGGCAGTGGGGACAGGAGGAAGGAAAATGCGAATACTCTGAAGTCTGTGAAATTAAGACCAAAGGACTAGCTTTCCCAGAGTGTTCCTTATATTCTTAGAGATGACATCAAGAAGGATACTCCATAAGGATTTGTTCAACAAAAGAGTCATGAAAAAAATGCAAAGCAAGAGAATAGGATCTCGAAATCTGCCGACAGTGAATTTCCACATCTCAGATGAGTGAGCGAAGGTCACCAGCAAGTTACTTTGAGGGTTGCTTATATATGGAGGCTAAAAATGCTTGTGTGCTAGTATGGCTAGGTACATCTACAGGCTTGAGAGAGACTTGGACTGCCCTCTACCCCCAGGGGCATTTAGGCAGACCAGTCTGCTTGGAGCAGCACATTCTCTGACCTGGAGAAAACGGATCTTCAGGGAAAAAAGCCAGTATAGACAGTACGTCAGCAAGAGAAAGAAAGAATCTAAACTCACAGGAAGCCTTGCAAGATATCCACATCCTTACACTGAAAAGGGCTAAGAAAAGCAGAACAAAATGCTCGTTCTCCCTAAGAAGGATGAAACTTACAGGAAAATAAAAAAGACATTTAAAAAAGTTTTTGCAACTCTAGTTCTTCACTCTCTAAACTATGCTACCACTAATCTCTACTTAAATATAGAACAAACACATAGATAGGGCAAAGTACAGAGGCTAGTCAAGACTTTCTTCAAGAGATCTCCTTTTGCCCTAAATGCTCTATGAACCTGACACCTGCCTCCCTGGCAGCACGAGCCCCACTGCAAAGAGCCCTAGCCCTGATGCCCCATGCCCGACACAGGCAGCGTGGAGGGCTGGGGAGACGGGACAGGGCACAGTCCCCCACGCACTTTTTGTTTGAGTTCAGGTGGAAGGATGAGTTAACAGGATTGACCACGCTGAATAGCTCTTTTTTTTTTTCTGTCTTTTTTTTCTAGGGTAGGCAGCAGTCATCTTGCTGACACCCCAATTTCCAAGATTCACAAATCTGCTGTTGTATTTGCACTATTATCTGTAAAGTGGGAGACATTGAAATTGGTCAGGTTACTGTCCTTCTCTGGCCACTGGTTTTCCTCCCCACCACCTGGCTGGCTGGTGGGTTTGGCTGAAAAGAGTTTCACCCTCTCAGTGATGACAAACAGAAAAGATAGCATAGCAGAGTGCAGAGGGCTTCTGTGTGCTAGATACCTTCCCAAACCCCAGCCCTTTCTAGAGATCCCAGTTTCCACTTCTCAAGGCAATTTGCTACCAGGTCTTCAACCAGACATCCTTACCAATGGCAAGGCAAACAAGCTGCATGTGAATCCAATGACACAGCAATGGCTGCTTCAAATATCCAAGACCTGAGCTGCTGCCTTTCCTTCCTCTCCCACCACACCTGTCTTGTACTATATTTGCTCCTGGTTAACCTTTTGCCACTTGCCAATGTGCACTGCAACGTTAAAGGTTTTCAATACCATCTGCAACTAATAGTCACAAGGCCTGGTAAAAAATGACTATGTTTTTGCTGAGTGCCCTACTGTTAGACAGCCAGGTTTTGATCCACTGTGCTGACCCTGGACCACTGCCAGTTGTTCTCACAGAGAACAGATAGATTTATTTTTAGCTTTTAGGACGTTCCGAGCTGCAAGCAGGGTCAGATGTGAAAGCAACTCACATTGCTACAGACTGCTGCCTAGCCATATGGACCTAGCATCCACCAATGCAGTATCCATGGCACAGCTAGCTCATTTAACATCCACCAATGCAGTATCCATGGCACAGCTAGCTCATTTAAATTTCCAGTTATCAATAATAATTATTACTATTTTTGCTATTCTGCTTCCTTCTGTCCCTGTGCCATGTTGTGTACACACCCACTTTTCTATTCAGTGCAAGTCTTCTTAATATAATACCCACCATTTCCTTCAGTGGGAAGAGGCTCAGTATGTCTACAGTTCTCCCTCCTCCTTTTATTCAAGCCATTTTCTTTCCTGTCTTTCATTCAAAATCTTGACATTTTTTATTTTGCTATAACAGGCAGAACAACAAAGTGTAGTGATTTGCTGCATGGGGCTAATGGATAGTGTCAGCCAATCCATCATCTTATAAAAATCATATTTACTTGAAACCGCTTGATATGCTAACTGAAGTGCCAAGCTCATTTTGGTTTTATTCTGTTTTTTGGTTTTCAGAAAAATAAGTAGCCTACTGTCTTGTAGCTGCTATTTCATCAGACATCTATTTTCCCATTGTTGGAACTGCTTGGATCAAAATGCAGAATTGAATACTGAGACCCACAACATTCCCAGCAGCCTTCCCATGTGTGAGGTACAATGCACAAATCTCCTTGACATTTAGGAGCTGAGTAACACGTTGAATAAAGTCTGTGCCAAGCATAACCAGGGTCTTAGCTTTCAGCACACATAAAAGTTCCTCTTGACACATATCAGAGCCTTCCTGATGGATGGAAATGGCTAGGTGAGAGTACTGAAGAGGGCTATTTTCCACAACTTCTTCCCAAGCTTTAATTTTACTTCCCTTCCTACTCAGAGTTAGATCTGTTTGAAACAGAGTAATAGTATTCTGTGGCTTGCTAGTACAAAATCTCCATGTGAATATCTACCTGCACTGAGTGCCCTAAACTCATTCAGGTCCCAGCCTTCCTGTTTGTAATCTATTAGGATTACAGAGCTGTATTTGGCTTTGGAAAACTATGCTGAAATTTACAATATTAAATTGAATTATTATCTTCATTTGCAATGAGCCCATGATTCACTAACACACAGTTCTGGACTGTTCATTACAAATGAGCAGTTCAGAACAGTGCCCTAGTAAATCCCAGAACAATATTTAAATTTTCCTTTATTACAACAGCTCTTAAATGTAAGAGTGTGGTATTGAATATAATAATGAATTTATTAAACTTCATTAATTTAAAAAATTGAAGGATGTTAATTTAGCATTTGGAAGCACACATATTGGGAGCGCCCCGTTAGTATTTACAGTCCTTGCGTGGTTGAAGACATTGCGAGTGAAAAGCTGCTTAAAACAAAGGATTGCTTTCACAAAGACAGAGATGTCATGGGCCTGCCTTGGGCTGGGGACATGTTTAGGTGCTAATCTGCGGAGTACTACCTGGGTGTATCATCCTGGTAGGAGCCCCAATGTGAGGGAGCTGGGATTGTTCAGCCTGGAGGAGGCTCAGGGGAGACCTTATTGCTCTCTACAACTTCCTGAAGGGAGGTTGTAGTGGGCTAGGGATCGGCCTTTTCTCTCGTGTAGACAGTGATAGAACTAGAGGCAATGGTTTCAAATTGCGCCAGGGGAGATTCAGGCTGGACATTAGGAAATATTACTTCTCGGGAAGGGTAGTCAGGCAC
>WKFP01015549.1:3696842-3731422 GCA_011057875.1 Pterocles orientalis | reverse complement strand
CGAACGCAGGCTCCCCAAAGCGAGACGAATGCGGAAGTGAAAGCCAGTACTCCTATAAGAGTCTTCTTCTAATATACTGGGTATACTGGATATGACGTGCATGGGATGGAATAATTGGTCAGTCTGATTCTCAATCTTTACCTAAAAGCAAATCCCAGGCTAGAAGCCAGACTGTCTCTTCCCCCCTCAAAAGGCTGAATGTATGTCCTTGAGAACAAATAGCAACATCCTAGCAATAACTATAAACGTTCTTCTCTTATCAGTTCTCTCCTGAGCAGGAATCCAAAACATAGCTTCTTGCTAGCTGTTTATGAAGAGAAGGGAAAAGGAAAAAAAAATTAACTCTGCTCTGCTTAACCCACGACACCATGTATGAACATAATTAAGGATGGGATGAATAGCATTCACTCCTTGCAGACAGAAAAGTTTATGAGACACAAATTTCGATTTTTCACAGACTTTTGCTATGGAGAGACAGCACTGAATACAACCGAATTTAGCATTTTTCTACAATTACACTGGGGAAAATCTGCAAATTATCATGTCACAAAGAACAGTCACGCACTCCTCCAGACTTTGCTGCTTAAGAGAACACAGAGAGAGTGCACCAGAGCGTTTTAAGCTGACACCCACAGTATTCCCACCTACAAAAAAGGTCCCCTATGAACAGTACAGCCTAAACACTAGTAGGATTATGGAAAGGCAAACATGCCTACTAGGAGAATTTGCCCCGTTTTAAAAAAAAAAAGATCAAATTGCTTGTACCTGATACTACTAAAGCCAAGAAGGAACTTTCTTGCCAAAGGCAATGTTTATGTCTGCAAGTAAAGTACCTTACAAACTCAACAAGAGCAGAAACAAAAATCTGAAATTTCTGAAGTGTGACTTCATAAAACTCACCACAAACTCTCCAAACAGAGCTTCCCCAATTATACAGGAGAATCTTGTCTTCCCTGCAGTCAAGAGCTAAAATAAAACTGTTTCTGAACTCTTATCTGTGGGCCACTATTGGCTTATGAAAAACCAATCAAACACATCACTTATTCTTCAGAATGGTGCCCAGACGCTGTGCTGCAGAGAGTGTGGAAGCCTAAGAGAGGCAAGAATAAGAAACTGCATCTCTGTCAATATACAAGGATAAGCAAAAGCCATCACAGACGGCAATGGCACCACTGGGTCTGCACCCTGCTGACAGCCACCATCAGGCAAGACATGCTCAGAGAAGTGACAAATAAAGGAAGCCCAGATGGTTTGCCAACACGCCCCAGCTGCCAGGGAAGCCAAGTAACAGTGAGGCATACGCAAAGGAGAAAGATCATGAGTGAACTTGAGAAGCATGTGCAGGGGAACATGTGATGGCGATAAAGGAGCTGAGGAGCATGGGCAAAAATAGAAGGAGAAAGAGGAAAAAAAGGAAAAAAAAAAACCAAACACAAGGGCAAGAAATAATTTTTAATTAGTGCACATATGGCATTTAGAGCAGATAAATTCATAACTCTATCCATGTAAGCAATTGTTACAGGTGAACCATACGTAAATAATCAAAAGTCATGAAATTTGAACTTACTGTGCTCTTCTACTAAGATGCTCAAAACCCTCTAAAAAAGGTTTCTGTATCTTAAGTAACAAAAAAACACCTTGAGAGAATTAGCCCCCAGCACAGTCCTGCTATATAGGTGAGTTATACAAAAGAATCAGATTATCAAAATAAGGAGATTCCGACCTTAACTCTACCAAAGTCACATCAAGCAACACGCCTCAAGATGGCATCACCCTGACTTCTGTGGAGTCAAGCCATAACAAGTTTCCATCCCAGTTTTACCAGTAACACTTTTCAAGTGTCTTAAATCAGCTTCTTCCTACAGTATATCACAGCACATTCAGTAACTGTTACTTGCCTTATTAAAATAGCTAATCAAAGAGATCAAATACAGGGGTCAGACACAGAGAACTGGATGATTAGCCAAACTTTTGTTCTCAGCTATTCACACTACTTCTCCAGCAGATGCTGATACTTAACACCACAAGGATGTCTAACCCACTCATGAAGCAGATGCCACAAACTAACAATTCAGGCTACATGAAGATGCTCAGCAAGTGGATCAGACATTCTTGCCTCAGGCACCAGGCCAGAAAGCAGTTTAGACAACAGGCACAGAGAGCAGTTTCTGCTGTCCAATTCCCATCCATTGTTACAACGACTGCCAGAGCTTTGAATAATAGATAAGGTACGAGAAAAAACATAGTAGCGTAACAAACAACTTCAACTATGTTCCAATTACTTCCTTTGCACTTGCTTTTTTGAATAATCATTTAAATTACAGCAGTAACTTCTCTTCCAATTTAAAAGATACTCCAGATTATTTTCAAAGATCGATAAGAAAGATGCATTAGATGGCTTCCAACCAGACCTGCAGTAGAGACATCACGGTGGAGAATTAAGACTTTCTGAACATAAACTTTGTTTGACTTTTTTTAAAAAATTGCTTCCCAAAAGTAATTACAATTTGAAATATTTAAACCCCGAAATGCCCAGTACTTTTCATATATATTTGGAACAAATGCGTGACTGCTGGAGGAATTACCTCCTACACATCTACTCACTCATGTCTTGCTTTCATGCAGAGACTTAACAATAGAGGAAAAAAGGCTTTATATCAGGTTTTGCTTTGTATTTTGGAGCCGAAGTACTTTACTAAGTCTTTTGTAAGTAAAACAGGAGATAAATTGTGGTTTGTGATAAGAACTATTCTCAGTTTTGAAATGGTCTTATATAAGATACTATATATATATATATATATATGCACTAATTGACTAGAGAGCCAAAGTAAATCATTACCATCAATATAAAAACATTTTCTGAGATAAGACTTCCTCTCCAATATGCAACAAAACTGCTGAGATTTTAACTTCTCTACTAACAATTGACCTTCAAAGACAGACTCTTACAGGTTCTCCACTGAAATTACCATTCATTTATGTGCACAATACACTTCAGATACATGATTTGTGGTAACCAGTCTGCAGAGGAATCGCTTCCACTGTTCACGCCCGCTTCGCAGCATCAAAACAGGTACCCAAGGCCTGCTGCTTGAAGAAGAGGGGGTAGGACTTGAAAGGCAAAAGGGAGGAAGGAGGAGTGGAGTCTTTGTTCAAGGCAGCAGGACCATAGGGGAGCAAGAAAGAGGAACAGAGCATGATGAAGGTACAGCCCTCAAGTAGCTGTGGTAGGACACTGACAAATGTATGTCTGCAGCTAGTCTATCTATCCATGTGAGCTATTCATCGACTATCAGCTCTGACTGTTGTCAGACTCCTCACAGGATTAATTTAGGACTTTCTCTTTTCTGACCACTGCGCACATTGCTCAACAAGAAAATTCACACATTCAATTAAACTAACAGTACATTGACTCATGCCAACCTTCTAGAAGAATTAGGTGAACCAGGATCAACCCAGACTCCAATTTGTAAAAACGACTGAATTCTGCATATCCCAAGAGTTAAAAGCTTAAACTTGACAGTGCTGGACCAAACTCACAGAGCCCAATATAAAGCAATCACAAAAGCATTACTCAATTATCACAGACCTTACATACACTACAATTTGGTTTTCTTTTTAAGTCTTAATGCTTTCTTTATAATCTCTGGGTCAAGAAAATGTTTCAAACTGGTTTCAAGGAAATTCAATATAAACTTAAATAGTTTTTCACTTCTGTAAGTTTAGACAATTAAAACCAGGATACAGCGTAACATAGCAATGAAGACAACATGCTTTAGAAAATTGTGCGTGTGCTTTATACCTATTTGTCACTGTTTTCTTCGTAGTTAGGACTATGGATGCAGTTAGCACATCAGTTTAAGCACACTGACAACTGATAAATCTGAGAAATGTCCTATAATGGATATTTAGCTCATGATAGTCTGGCTGTGGACAGTGAGAGGATGAATACTGACACAAGGTTACAGTTCAGACTCTTAAATTAAACATTGCTTATTTCCTAATCTCCACATTCACTGTTCTAATGTCTCACAGCAGAAGCAAGGTTTGACCTGCAGTTAGCAAAGTAATTTCTGTAAAACACTTGGCTGATGGCAATGGGCAAATCCACGTAGAGTCCCTTGAAGTCAGTAAGATCCTACAAAGCAACAAGAAGCCAACCCATGCAGACCAGAGAAAGCTCAGACAAAATAGTGAGACAAACAAGTGAGACTCAATATGGAAGAGAAAGACAAACACAAGAAAATCATCATGACTACACAGAACAGTTAAAAAAAAAGTTCATTGTTCTAAATATTTTTAAACCACTTAATGTTAATAAATAAAATCAGCTTGCTTTGACTTAAGCAGCAATGACACATCACTACTGCAGTACCACAGGAACCCTAAAAATGTACATTACTAAAGGATACAAAAGGGCATGAAGTGCCCTTACTACAACTGCACTCACACTAGCCTCTAGTCCTGCTCTCCTGCTTCCTTCCTGACCATCTCCTAGAGCTGGAGTAAACTTGGCCTCCTCATCCTTCAGCAAGGAGAAGGGTGGAAATAAACCAAACTTTTTCCTCAGCTCCCACCACCTACAGGTGCTTCTCTCTTTCCCCTGCAAGGAGGCATGGAAAATAAATGGGTCTCAAGTTCAGGCCCTGAGTCTGTTATCCTAGAGGGTGGGAAGGAGATGATTCTCAGTGTCAACGCACACCGCAGCCTGCACTGCAGGGTGGGCTACCCCCATGACAGGTCTTGGTTCTCCGGCCCACCCACAGCCCCTGAAATCCTAATTGCAACTTGATTGTAAGATTCAAGTAGCTCCTCTCTGTATTGCCCATTTCTGTACCTATAAGACAGTATAAACACGGCTTTACAAAAAATGCTAGGATTGTGACAGTGAATTTCAAGACAAAGTTTTTAGTAAAGAACGATCGCAACCCCTCTTCTGCTAAGACAGCAGATCATAATAACACTGGTAATGGCCATACTCATTATCCAAAGCTCACAAATTGAGATGTACATGATATATAACCCATTTAGCAGGCTCACTGTACACCAAATATGGTCAGGAACTGCTCTCCTCCTGCAACCAATACCTTCATATTGTCTGTGTGAAGAAGTGCTTTATGGTGGTATCTATTTTTTCCTGTTGTACAATTTCAAACTATACTTGCTGGAAGAACAGCTGTTACCACCCATTGTTGCAACGGTGGCATTATTTTTACTCACATGTAGCCTTCTATAGTAAGCATGTGCAGATGGAGTAGGACAACACAGGGGTAACAGGACATCACATGGGTAACCCTCCATCTACCTCACACCTCCCCCCCCAACACAGAAGTCAAAATTAATCACTCCACCAAAGATTTAAATGAAGACTGTGATACATTTTGGTTTCTGAGAGTTTTAGGCTTTGCCTCCTATCACTAAAGCATTTCCTCCCGCCAAGCTAATGAAGAAAGGCAGGCACACAGGGCAGCCAGCTTCTCTGTCAAAATTCAGGCTTTAGCACTTCCTCCTCCATCAATCTTGCTAAAATTTCAAAACCATTTTGTCCCGTCATAGTTATTTAGAAGGAGTTGATTAAAAATGAGATAACGGAGTTTTTAAAGTTTTTGAGGTTCATCTAAAGTTGATGTGAAAAACTCCTTTGGCTTACTGTGCTCTCTAAATGGCACAGGCTGGAACACCTACCTTTATTGATGGCTTTTAACTGTTAGGGCATTAAGGGAAACTTAGGCAAATACAAATAACATACACACAAAATACAATACCTGAGCCAGGTAAGCAAACAGAAATGTAGCTACAGCGACATGAAAACAAGGTTTAGCAAAAAAAAAAAAAAAAAAAAAAAAAAAAGAAAAAGGCAACAGAACAGGGGCCAGCGGAGAAAGCTCATCACCTAAGCCAGCCTGGAGGGTAAGGAAGCCAAGAGAAATTGTGAAATTGATTTTGTGAAGTGAATAACTTATTTCACTCAAAACCAGGAAAAATTATGCACTTTCTCTGAACACACCTAGCAAAAGCTCCTTTCCATAACATTTTGCTCATTACTGGGAAACAGCAAAAATATATCTGTGGACTTGTACATACTTGGGAAGATAGGATGTCATTTACTTTTACCTTATTTCACTACTTTGTTCTGCTCTTGCAGATACAGCCTGAAACACATTACCGAAGAAGTTACATATCTCTAATCATTCTCCAATATACAGAGGAGCAGACACACGACATATTTTGAGATGATATATTCTAAATAGCTTTTTTATTAAGATATGCTTCTGAATAGCATTTTTATGAAGAATTTTTTTTTATTCCACATACGCACATTTTGGGGTTTTATTTAGAAGAGGAAATTTTTAAGACTCCCTTAAAGTTCCTGAGTTCACTCTAAGAAACCTGCATAAATTAGTTAAGTCTCAAGTACTGAACAGTCACAGGGCTCCACATACTTACTGAAAAAACTGAAGAAATGCAGTCATAATTATATATTTGAGGCTTTGAGCAACCTGGTCTAGTGGGAAGTGTCCCTGCCCATGGCAGGGGGGTTGGAACTTGATGATCTTTAAGGTCCCTTCCAACCCAAACCATTCTGTGATTCTATGATTTTATCTTCAGCACTGTTAGAGGGAATGTTATTGTAACATGAACAGAACAGCTCCAGAAACAATATTGTAATTTCTCTTGATATTAGAATTTAATATTTCTATATTTCCCGCTAAACAATTCATTCTCCTGAAGCTACCCGACATCTGTTCTTAATCCTACTTAAAAGACCTCACAAAATGAAGGCTTTGCACCTAAGCCTCGCGAATTCTCTCAGGAAGAAGCATGTTTGGGTTTTGGGTTGGGCTTTTGCTGTTGCTGTTGACAGGTAAGGAAAGCACTATTCATGTTTTCTTCACCAGAGAGGAGTGTGTTTTGTAAACCTATTTGCACATTTTCTCAATAACAATGCAAGATGTAGCCATTTGGGAAGCTACCAAAAAAGCATGGCTGACAGAGAAGTCAAATAGCAGCAACATTATTAGCAAAGCAAGTAGTAGAAGTCGGTGACTGAAGAGATGATAAAGCTAAGCTAAATGTGAACAGTTAAGACCTTAACGAAAAAAAACCCAGAACTATGATCAGTGCAGGAAACACCCAAAGCTCTGTTGCACAAAAAGTCAGCGAAGTCTAAAGTAATGCTTTTCAGCCACTGCTGTAACAACACACAAATTCAACTTTAAGGCACCTAATATCAAG
Organism: Pterocles orientalis; assembly: GCA_011057875.1. Taxonomy (NCBI): domain Eukaryota; kingdom Metazoa; phylum Chordata; class Aves; order Pterocliformes; family Pteroclidae; genus Pterocles; species Pterocles orientalis. The sequence continues at coordinate 3,724,186 of WKFP01015549.1, read as the reverse complement.
CCAGCATCTGTAGCTTCAAGGGGGAACATATTTCCACCCCCCAGGGCTGCAGTCCTGTTGCAAACGAGATGCAGATCCAGTCTCCCATTTGGAGATCTCCAGCTACTGTATACACATATACACACACAGATGCTGTTGAGGAGTCCTCACTAAATCTACCAGTGACAAATACGTAAAATGTAGCTTTAAGATGGAGGGTGTAACGTAAGAGGAAACCAACTGAGCTGTAAAGTGAAACCCACAGCAGGCAGGCAGGGTCAGCGATGCCTGGGTAAAGTCATGGCAAGACAAATGAGGAACTGACTTAAGGGCCCACGCGATGCCAAGACCACAACACGAGCCCAAGCTGTGGCAGATCAAGTTTGGGGAAGTTCATTCCAAAACCTTGAAGACTGCCTATTTGCAGAGCCAGACTAAATCAGCAACAAGAGAAGAGCCTTTGTTGCGTGCCAAAGGCAGAGAAGCTACACATGCAGAACCTGGTCTAGAGAGGGTGACACTTGCCCCAACATCACCAGTGTGGGAGCCGTCCCTGTCCCCAGCCAAGCGGTGCATGGAGGTGTGACTTCTCTTGTCCTGCCAAGGGACAGAACAGTGGCAGTTCTGCAGTAACTCATCGATGAGCACATAAACGAGCCAGTGTGGTTTGTGTTTGTACAATTGTTTCTGCTGTTGTGTTAGCTTTGATACTGCTTGCATAGCATCAATGATGGCACAATTAACAATACACCTATTGATTGTTTTACAGTAATAAAGGATGGTGTAACTCAGTGCTGGTTGTCATCCAATTGCACTGTTGATGACTGTACAAATCGATACTTAATTCCCAGAGCCACAGATGCCCTGTGGCACAGGCCAGTGCACCAGCCTCTGGAGTCCACCCAACTGCTGGATTTTCAGACTGTGTTAATGATGCTGCAACTTGTTTTGTGAATTCTGTGAACTGCCTCTGCCCTCCTTCACCTGTTATTGGAGCAAAAACCTCAGCGGCTGGGATACTGACTTGTGATGTGAAAAAGTCAAATTCAAGGTCCTTCCAAAGCAGCCTGAAGAACTGATTGAACACGGCTCAACTACCTCTTGGTGTCTTAAAAGCTACTAAGTTACTCATTTTTTAAAAACTAGGAATAAAGTCAAGGAATAAACCACCCACTCCAGTGAAGCCTTAATGTCATACTACAGCAACCCCTCAAAACACCAGTGCTCTAAGCGTTACAGCCCACTCTTAGCAGGAAGACAGAATACTTCAGTGAAGTACATGAAAAGACAAATATCACATTACTGTTCTGCAGCTCTTCCCATGAACAGATTTTGAAACACATTTGTGAAGGATGTTGGTATTATTCTTTTCCATCATTACAACACGATCCTAGTCTAAGTTGATAGTAGTGAACAAGGGCTGCCTCTCCAGAACTCCAAGGCTGTGGTTCCCGGAGAGGCAATGCAGTGATGGAGACCTTCCTCCTCTCCTTCCGACCTCTCCACTTCTAGACACACATTATTGTCTCATGTTGGCTTTGGCAACTGGAAGGTTCTTCCATAAGCCAGTTCAGCTCACCAAACTAGCAGATAGTCAATCCAGCAAAAAAGACAAATAATGACTTTCCTCGGCCTCTCACTGTTAGAGTTGGTTAGGCTGAAAACAGATCCTATGTCTGCGTCATGCACGGAAGCCTGGGGCTGCAGACGTTCTTCACCTTGGCCAAGCCTTTTGAAATTCCAGAGACTACCGTCATAAACAGTAAAATTTGATGGCAAAACACCTTTCTGCACTTTATTGATTTCACAGCCACAAATTAACTGTACAAAGCCTTCAAGAGACCCTGGCATAAGGCATATTTTCAACACTACTACAGCTGTGCCTCTACCACTCTGCACAGCTGCACATAACACAGCTGGACTGCATGACAACTAATACTGAATTTATGAATTTCAGCACAAACCATGATACACCTTTTGCTTTTCTTCATATTCACTTTTATAGTTCTGTAAATTTTGAATTTGGTAGGCATCGCTACACCAACTTATCTGACTTCTAGAGTTACAAAAGCAATAAAACTTCATTCACTTGCTCCTATATTAATCCAAATAAAAATTTTAAGTGTATTTTCCATTTAAAAAAAAAATCAGTCTTGATCTGAAGACAAACAGAATCATATCTGCTACTTCCTAAGTGGTTTAACAGCATAATTTGACCAAAGTTTCTTTTAGGAGCAGAGGCAAGCTTTTTCATCTCAGTCAAGGTAGTAAAATTGCTTATAATGCAACACAGTGAAAGTTAGCTGAATTTAAAAACCTTCTTCTCCCTGCATCCACTTCCCAACACAGTTCACTATGGTGCGTGTACTACTATTCTATGTTCTGGCAGAGCCAAAGGCAGCTCTGTGTAGCTATCACTCATCATTAAGTCTCGGAAACAGGAAAGTTTGGGGGTTTCCTTTTTGGGATGCAGGGTGGGGGAAGAAGAGGGACTATTTAAAATACATCCTTCTGTCAGTTCTCCTCTATTTCTTAAAATTCCTATTTGAACAACTGTTCCCTATTCAACAGGATGCTTTAGACAGACTTCAAAGGGATGAAAAAGAACTAAGGACCCATATCAACATCTCCCACAGCTCAGATCAGACACCCTCCCTTCTACGCCACATCTCCTAGCACATATGTGGTTTTATGCCGCTCATACACCCCACTATGCATCAAAATTGCTCCAAATGTCACAGCATTCCCTCTACCAGTCACTGTCCCAGCACAGGCATTAGTTCCACTTTGTTTTGTTCTGGGGAAGCCAAGGAAAGCAGAAAAGGAGATAGATATGAAGAATACTTTTTCCCCTGATAAAACGGAAAAGGACATGACCATCAAAATCCAGAATTCCACTCCTGCATCAAGCCAGGACACAGATGTGGAGAACCTAGGTATACCTAATCCAGACAGACTTTTTAGTATCAAAACAGTGTCAGAAATTGATGGAAAGGAATATTTTACTTAGCTGCTTGTGACAGCATCAGCTCAACTTAATAATCAAGAGAATATCTTCTACCCCTCCATATGGAAAGCTGATAATTAACTAATGAACACAGATTAGCATAACAACGATAAGACTCTTAGGAAGCAGGTTAAAGGGAAGACAGCAGCAGGTAGTGCCTGAAGAAGAATTATCCAGATGGAATCACAGACTAATTAATCTCCTCAGCAGACAAATCTAGGAGCAGACACACAGTGTTTTCATTGATGACGGAACAAAATATAGAAATATGCCAATGGAACAGTGACATGTCAAATGAGTGCGAAACATCATCTTGATTCAAAAAGACAAATATTCCCTCTTTGAAACAGTCAGGAGAAATAAACCCCAAGCATGAAGAATCCCATTTCATTTTTTTCACTAGATTTTCATTTCATCAGACACTATGTTTGCTTTTCAAAGATATCAGAATCTGTATCAATCTGCACATTCCTTTTTCTCAACTCCTCACCCTTAGCACTGTGTGCTTCAGGTATGCTCCATGCACATTCGTTCTCAGCTCCCAGGTAAAAGTTTTATCAGCATGCTGCACACTGCACATACTTATCTCCCAAGCTGTAATCTGAACCATGTGCCTGTAAAATGCACCAACCATACCAGCTCTTAAGCAAAAGAAGGAAAAACTAGATGGACACTGAGTTACTTGGTACCGCTCCAGAAAAAGATTCAGACGCTTGGGCATAGTCCTCTGAAAACATCACCTTGCTGCTCTGAAGTAATAAAGAAAAGCACCATGTCAGTACTATTAGGAAAGGAATATAGAAGCATACAAAAAATTTCCAACCATCTAAAATCCCCAAGTATCCACATCACGTAAGAATGCAGTTCTGGTCAGTCCATCTCAAAAACAGTATCATAAATCTAAAAAGCTACAGAGGAGTGTACAGATGATTAGATGTATGGGGAATCTCCCACATGAAAAAGTGACAAAACCATTCAGTTTAGCTAGCAGATAACTGGAGGATGCAGTATGATAGAGAGCTATAAAAATCACAGACGATACCATAGAAGAAAAATCAGATCAATTATAGGGTATTTCTCACAATTCAAGAATTAATTAAATGATCAAACAGCAGTCTTCTCTCAAAACACATGATGTTGGGGTTCTTTCCGAAAACACCTGTGAAACTCATTACTACCAAGCAAGTATAATACAAAAACTAAGAAAATAAAAAAATATAAATGCATTCCAGAAACAACTGGACACATTCGGGGAAGCAGAGTTGATCAATAATCATTAAACACAACAATGCCATCTTGAGCTCTTGAAATTGTTAATTCAAATAAACTAGTGAAAGAATTATCCTTATTTTTCAGACCCTTTCTATAAATCAGCAGCTAGAGCCCATCACTGGCAACAGAACTCAGCCGGGCAGATGTCTGGTCTAATCTAGCCACAATATAGCACACATCCAGCTTGTTTTGCTGGGTGATAATATGGATGACTTCAATAAATCCTCTCAGCATTGAAATCATTCATTTTTCTGATTTCTTCCCACAAGTAACCTACTGTAACAAAATCTGAACTAGTCCATCTCTCCCTTTCACCCTTACTATTAGTTTTGCTTCACAGTCTGAAGAACTGCCCCACAGGCTGCAATGAGAAATTGAACTTCCTCATGAAAGGAGTTCAGAGCCATGACAATCCAAGAAAGGCACGTCAGAAAAAGCCAACCACACAAATCGTCAGGGTAGAGGATATCAACAATTCAGTCTTGGATTTCAAAGATACTAACATGCTCCCTTATGCTCTTATTCTATGAGGTTTCAACATGAAAGAGAAGTTTGTATGACCATTGTCAGACTACCCAACTTTATCCTGAAAGATCCACCCCTGTGGCAGGATAAGCCACAAACTTAGTGCCACCCTGAAAAGATAGCAATGTGTGAATCCCCCACCATCCCCAAAAAAGACCACAGTGAAATGAGAACATTTACAAACTTTCAAAGATGTGAATTCTTCTGCAAAAGCCTTAGCTCAAATATTCTTGAACCTCTTAATACTACCCAGACCCATACCGCTCCAGCTGGAATTTCCCTTTCTGAAACTTGTAACATCTTGCCTTTTCAATATGCACATCTAAGAAACATCTGCCATTTCCAATATCAAGACAGTCTGAGTTAGCAAGCAAATTGTACAGTTAAATTCATCCACACGCCATCTCCCACTTCTGTCCCATACTATTATCTGCTTTTACTGCCAAAAAAACATCTTCTCTTCTGCCGAGGAATTCCTCACCTTGGAGAAAGAGATCCACAGTGTGCACTCTTCAGGAAATTAACAAAAACCCCTTTCTCTCATATCTGACAAATGTGTAACTTGCTGACAGTGCAGTGTTAAAGTACAGAAAATGAGATCAGCCCTTCGGTGTTACAGCAGGCACTTGAAGCAGGAGGAAGATGTAAATAGGATGCCAAAAGGAGAGAAAAATTACACACTGCTGGCTGTTGCTGCCACCTGCTAAGAAAACCCAAATGTCCAGACCAGTGTTTCTGAGAACACAAAGGGGAATGAGGAAACTAAAGGTGGTGGAGGAGTGCAGCCCAACAGGCTGAAATACCTTGCTGGAGTTTTGACAGTAGTCCAAATAACATTTTATATGTGCATGGGAATGTGGGCTTTGTCAATCTGAGCACATGATGGGGCATAATTTTTCTTCCAGGTCTTTTAAAAATCTTGCACGAACTGAGACTGCATAAACCTTCTATCTTCCTTCAGAGATTTTATGGAAACCGATTGGCAAGAGTACAGTGAAAGTATATGATACACTTGAGCCAACCTGACAGCACCGCGGCTAATAGGGGCAGACCAGCCCTGTACGTGTCCAACAATCTAATTTCAGCCCCACCGTGCTCGTTCTGCAACCGAAATGGCCGGACAGATAGCCAATTTGTCTTGCTAATCTGACAGAAATCCATTCCCTTGTTTAATTCCAATGTCATCTCAGCAATATTAATATGTTCAGCACAGGGTCACAAGGGAGCAAGTGGAGCTGCAGGTAGGAACAGAGCACCCCTTTTTGGAGGGGAGCAGGGGGAACAAGCTATAATCTGTGAATTTACCTTTAGGTGTCAGAGAACATCGTACTCTAAAAAATTTCAGCCTCCTTTAATAAACTCTTGGCAATAACTAAACAGTCCTACACATGCTTCCTACTTCATCTTTTCACCTATGGGATGACATTTACATTTCTTTCCTTAATAATACAGCCTATGTCTTCTCTCATTCATGAAGACAATTATTAAAACTGTGCTTAACTGATACTAATTATATTCAGCATTAGTTACCACCTGAGCTAACCAGAACATAATAGATAGGAACCATATACGTTTGGTTAGGGGATTCCACGCCAGTCGTAAATGCAGGGGCAGCAAATTAATTCGGTTCACACAGATACTGCCGTATGGTCTTCACCAAGCCAAAGTCACACAGGTCAAAGATGGACACCAGCCTGCGGCACTGAAAAAAGGCACAGCATTTTACGCTTTAAGTTACAAGGCGCTATGGGGGCCTTACTTCAAGTAACCACCATTTAGCTTTGTCGGAACGGAATTAAGTACCCAAAAACCACATACTTTTTCATATAGCAAATACTCTTATATGCACCAAAGAAAACTGTCACAGGACCAGCATTCAAAGTGATATTTGGCAGCTAATGACAACTCAAGTTTCATGCTCTGTAACAACTCTTCAACTTACACCAAACTTCAGTCATTTTCCAAACTAAGCCTTTTGAACATGGACTACCTAGAACCTGCTGAAAGATGTTACTGGCAACAAAAAGCATTTCTATACAGCTGCAGAGGAGCTTGGTGAGAGAACAGACTTAATCTTTCCAGTTTTCATGCACTGCACACCATGGTCTGTAAAGTCCATAAAGATCAGCAATTTATGAGATCAGAACTAACATATCTCTTATCTGACATAAAACAGTAGTTTTACAAAGGAAAACTCAACTAACTCAAAGCAATAAAAAAAGAGCTATGAAAATACTTATCAAAGATTTAGAAGCTCACGGTTAACCATACTTACCTTCAAGGAAAGTTAAACAAACACATTCAGGTTTTTTTATCAGCATGTCTGAATTCCTCTAGTCCATTCTTCTCCAAGGCTCCGTATTTCAGTTGGAAATCAAGACAAGCATCACATAAACAACCACCACAGCTCCCTGCTCCATCCTCAGATACATTGCAGCACCTTTGATGCCTCCCTAGCCAACTGCATTTTGCATGGATTGCTACTGTCTCAGCTGCCACTGACTGCCACAAGGAAACCTCTCTGAATCCCTCCTCAGGTCCCTGCCCAGTTAAAACTTGCCATCTATTGTCAGACCATTTACAGCTCTACCCTTTTCCATCGCTTCAGGTAGGGCTCCACTGCAAGGTGCCAGCCTCTGCTCATGACCTCCATTACCAGCACTAGGTTCACCACCCTTCCCCAAGTCCTCAGATTTTTACATAAACACCTTTCTAAGCAATCCCACCAAGTCTTCTTGATCAGTTCACGCATCCCAACAGCCACGCAGAGTTACTGCCTGCCCTCATCCCCAACTATACCTTTAACCAGATTTTAACAAATAGTGTGGCCCTCTGGCTAAAGCAAATTAAGACAATCACTGTCCAGGTGCAGTCCTGAAACATGATTCAGTCCTTGTCTTTCCATAGTTGCTAGTGAGAAAGAAGAGAAGCAGAGCATGTCACTCTTTCAGTCTCCGGGGTCTCACATCCACCCTTGTAAAGCAGCGTACACGGTGAGCTGCACTCCTCTCCTTCGTCACTCCAAAGACCTGATAGTTTTTGAGAAGAAACAGAGCAATAACTCTAAGCGGTTCCCACAGCTCTTCTACAGCCAGCCCTGCCTTAAAGCCTGATTGCGAGTCCTCAGGCTCGCAGATGGCTTTAGTAAATATCTCTGTTTTACACGGCTTTCTTGGGAAGAGGGATCTAACTAATTCTTATCAGTTCTGTGTTGTCTATGGGACTTCTGAGAGCTGCTGTGGAAAAGAAAAAAAAACGAACAAGGAAAAGCTAACGACTGCAACAAATCAGTTCTCATACTGACAGGGAGAGAGGGAGCTAGAAACTCAACAAGGATCCATGTGCTTGCAGACTCCAGACTTAGTTTTACCAGCAAGTTTAGCACCTATTATTCAACGGAAGCACAAAATTACCATAAAAAGCTTGCATCTTTTCAAATGTATTAACATTTTTATTTACTCCATTTTAAATTTTACTCCACATTAAGTTGCATTTCCCCTTCTACGCAGCAGGGCTAAGCTAGGGAAACAACGGTTTAGTGAGTTAGGTGGTGTGGGTTGAGGGTTGGACTTGATGATTCTTGAGGTCTTTTACAACCTTAATGATTCTATGATTAGTAACAGGAACTTTTCTTGCTCCGACACCAAACCTTGGACGTGCCACTCCACGTGCTATCAGTTTGATACTGAAAACTACCTAACCGCCAGCTTCCTTCCACACACGTGTTCTGTCTCATAATAATACTTATTACATATTTCCCCTATGCCATCCAACACTTCTGGTAATTACAGCAACTGTGTTATTTTTAAAACTGAGATACAAAGACATTATGAGACTGCCCAGTAGTCTACACAGTTACGTTTTGCAAAGGCATGTGTGAATCAAAAGCAGCTCAAAATGCATCATCACTGCTCACATACTCTGAGAAGTTTTTTTCTAAAAAGATTCGTGCTGGTTGCTAAGCTATCTACCTTTACTTTCCTTAGAAACATAGTCAGAGTTTATTGGGCTTTGATTTCACAAGTAGTAACACAGTATTTTGATGAGGATACCTGTGAGTAAAGCCAATCGCCTGTCACTTTACAGTCAGGCCGCTCCAGCTAGACACAAAACCGCAATCGCTCAGGCTCTGGCCGTTCATCAATTATCAACACCAGGCAAACTTTCCTACTTGGTTCTTTTGAAATCCCTGTAATACCAATGGCTTACAAACTTTATTTCTGTTGGAATCACACTTTGGTAAGACAAATTTTGAGTGGAAGGCTTCCAGCTAGACATTTTTAGAAGACCAGCAGGTAACACCTGTAAACAACGCAGGCCGATATACAGCTTCTCATTCAAACAAACAAAAAAACTTTCACAAGGATGCGCGACCAGGATGTTTTAACATCCACGGGTCCTACAGGTATTCAGCTCCATCGCAGTTCTGATCTTTGCCGTATGGACTTTCTTGCCCCTGCAGCCATGGACAATAACACACAGCACATTCAACGGCCAGCACCAACGGCTCACTGGCAATAAAAGCACCGCGACCCCGGGCTGCTCCCTGCTCCTCCGCCGAAAGGAAAACTCTGGAAGCGATCGGCGCTGTCCCGCGCCTCTCGGCACTTCAGCGACCGCCCCACCGCCGCCCCATTGCTCCCGCGGGGCCGGGGGCCGGGCACCACCTCCCACCGCAGCCGCGGGCGGCGCCCCGGGGTCCGGCCCCCGCCGGTGAGAGCTGCCCACCGGCAACTCCGGCGCTGGGGCGCGGGGGGACGGGACGGGACACCCCGCCGGGGCTGGGAGCTCGGGGCGGGGGAGCGCAGGCGGCACATGGAGGACCGGCACAGCGTGCGCGGCGGGGGCCGAGCCCGGCTGCAGCGTGACAGGGACGAGCCGGTGCGGCGGTGGCCGCCCGCGGAGAGGGAGGCGGGGAACGGGAGGAGGCGGGGAGAGGGCGGCGGGGGCACCGCGCCCCGGTGGGCTGCGCCCCGAGCCCCGTGCTGGAGAGACGAGGGCGGCGGGAGGCTCCGCGGGCGGCGGGAGAGAAGGCGGGAAGGGAAGGGGAGAGGAGAACAGCGCGGGCGCCCCGCCGCAAGACGCCGCTCCACCAGCACTTTGGCCGCGCCTCACCATCAGCACTTTGGCCGCGTTCTCCAGCTGGGCGATCACCTCGGGGGCCCCCCCCGCCGCCGCGGCCGCCGCCATCATGGTCTCTCTTCAATGACGCGCCATGCGCTGCATTCTGGGACGAGGCGGCCGCGCAGCCAATCCCGGGCACGGCTCGGCCCGGCCCGGCCCCGGCGCGGAGGCAAAGCGGCGGCGCCGCCGCAGCGTGAGCGCCGGCTGCCAGCCAGGGGCAGACCGCCGGAGACAGCCCCCGCCCCTGCGCGCCCTCCTCCCCTCCCGACCGCCTCCGGGGCGGGCCCGGCGCACGCGGCGGGACCCGCGGAGCCCTGGGGCGGGGCTCGCTGCCGGCGGCCTCCGGTTCGAGGCCGCCGCACCTGCCGGGCAAGCGCCGCGTGTGGGCGGAGGAGCGCGGGGAGGCCTCCCGGGCCGGGGAGAGCTGACTGAGGTGGCAGCGGCGGGAGACAGGGCGGGACCGTGAGCCGCGTTCGGGGCTGCCCGGCTCGGGCGCGTTTCCCGGTGCGTGCTGGCGGCAGCTCCCTGTGATCAGCAGTGCTGGCAGATCTCTAGTGGGATGAGGAGGGTTGGTTTTAAAAATACAGCTTAGAAAGTGGTGAAGTGTGGAAGATGTAGACAGAGTCCTTACAAACGGAACTGCTTCATGGCAGACAAAAAAATCCATCTAAGTTTTAAAACTGATGTAAAATGAATTTTTTTTCCTCATAACTCAATCTGGAGTTGACGTTATGGGATGTGAGTAGCAATACAGCATCACCTCTGGAAAACGCCCTGGGGAGAACATTGCTGTGCGCCTGTAGGAGTGAGAGGGGTCCTGGCTTGTGCTTCACTGGCGTTTCGTTTTGATTTTGGAGTTTGCCTTTTAAGCAAGCCTAATGGTTTCCACTGCAGTTTGCACACTGGAGCAGACTTGGAGTGTTGATAGCTTCAGGTGAAACGAAGTCAGAAGCTCTGCAGCTGCCAAGGAGTGTTCAGTGCATGCAGCCAGGCTGGGTCGCCTGCAGTCTGTCCCTCCCAGTGCAGATAAGTGAGCAGCACCGGCTGTTCTCTTCCCCAGATCCCACCAGGCTGCTCTTACAGCAGTCAGGCGTTTCCAACCGTGTATCTCCCATCCTCACAACCTTGAGAAGACATTAGCTGACCTCTGGTGCTGAACTTTGCATATGCAAAGTTTGGCACATACCAGCTAACTAGGCTGACAGGAGTCTTGAATGCTCACAGACTTCACATAAACTGAGTGTAAATGTGCAATGTTTATATGCAGGCAATACAATGGAATAGCAAAAGGCAGAAGAAAAAAGTCAAGGAAATGACAGCAAGAGTGCATTTTTCCTGTTCAAAAGAAGAATGCAAGTTTTTTTTACCCAAAAAATGGCAGCTTTCAATGCTGAAGGGGGGACCTTCGTTCTCTTATGGACTTGAATGTTCAGGAGCACAAGTAGACAAGTTGCAATAGAACCATGTAAAAGATTAATTTGTGGTTTACCTAGGAGGTGGTGTAATTCATGCTAAAACACTAACTGTATTTCAGGATAACATTAAACTTCACAGTTGAAGAATGTGGGAAGATCAACAGGGCTGCACAGAGAGATAAGGAAAATTGAACCAACAGGGATGGAGGAGTTTGAAGGTAGCAAAAGTGCGACAACACACTTATATCTTCAAGTTTGTTTATTGGGCAAACAATGCAATGTACAATAAGTCAATGTAAAGAAAGCAAAACGAGAGCTAAAGACTTAGAAGTTTGTGTACAAAGAAGTAATGTAAAAAAAACCCCCGAAGAGTATGAAAAAAAGCTATTTTAAGTAATTTTGTGTTCAGTAAGGGACTACTTAAGCATTTCTGTACTTGTAGCTTGGATTCAAAATTAAATTCTTCAACAACTTCTTTAGCATGCTCAAAGGTCCTTCATTCTCCTGTAGACTTGTGTGTTCAGCAGCACACTTGACTAGCCATGGGAGAAATAGAAATAGAATAGTATTGTTCAGGTTGGTGGGGCTCAAGAGGTCTCTAGACCAACCTTGTGCTTCTTCAACCTTCTGACCGAGTTGCTTTGGGCTTTGTCCAGCAGGGCTTTGTCCAGCAGGGTCTTGAAATCTTCCAAAAATGGAGAGTACACAACTTATCTGAGCAACCTGTGCCAGTATTTGATTGTAGTCACTGTGAAGATTTTTCCCCTTAGATCAGAACCTCCTTGTGATTATTGCCTCTCATCCTGCTGCCGTGCACCTCAGTAGAGAGTTTTGGTCCATTTTCTTGATAATTTCTGGTACTGGGAGGAAGCTCTTAGGTTTCCAATCAAGCCTTCAGACTGAATGTGGTTCCCTCAGCCTCTCCTCACAGGGTGTGTCCTCCCAACCCCTCACCATCTTGATTGCCCTCTGCTGTACTCACCACAATTTGTCAACTTCTTTCTTATACTGGGGGGCCTAAAGTGTGATGTGTTTTTCCAGATGTGATCTAACAAGTGCTGAGTAAAGAGGACTAATAATTTCCTTGATCTGCTGGGTTTGTACCTGTAAAAACAACCTAGTATGTCTTTATAAAGGTAGCCCTGCTCACCGCTGTTTTGTTCTACTTATGTTTAGCTTGGTATCTGTCAAGGTGAAGTAGAGTGCAGGACTGGACCTTAATTGCCCTGACAGCCTCACCTGGGAGTTTAGCGTGTGCAGTGCTGTAGGTTAACTGTTGCCAAGTCCTGTCTCCTGTTGTCTTGGCTTATCAGTTGGCCTTCCTGGATGGACCTACATAATATATAGCCTTGTCTCCAAACCCTTTCTCCTGCATGGACCTGACTCTGACTTTGTCTTCTGCTGTTCCTGGCTGGACCCTGGAGCTGTCTTATTATCTCACCTTGTCTTGGAGTCTCAAGAAGACTTGTCACCAATCCAGCCATGCCCAAATCCTGTGGAACCACACCCTGGTTGGTGAGGGCACTGCCCTACCTGTCCTATGGTCAGCCTTGGTTCCCAGCTTGTCCACCTTCATGGAGTAGTCCTGCTCTTGTTGTCCGTGACACAGCCCACCAGGACCTCCAGACTCCTTTTTCTGTCAGTCCTCGGTCTATATTGCTGTGGTGCTTATTCCATCTCAGCTGAGGTGTGACACCTAAGGATCCATCCGTTAGTTCCATGAATAGCCATAGAGGTTTGATTAATCTCTGTCTTTCCCTTTTCCCCCTAAAGTTGTCTATTTGAACACACTTCAAAGGTAGCATGTTCATTAAATCCACTCTTTTTTTCACAAATATATACAATATGTGCAGACAAAATCTTGGCATTTTACCGTATTGTCATCAGGCACATCTTGTCCTCATTTTGAGTGGAAGGACTGAGTGGAATAATCTGCAGTAAAAATGAACGTGTTCAGGTAGTCGCATTTTCTCTCAGCTATGTTACAATCTGAATGTTCTCTTGGCTAGTCTTAGAAAAGCTGATTGTTCATTTATCTTGTCAGAGTGAATGCTGAAGCTATTTCTGCTGTTGACTAAAAAAGATGCATCACATTCTTCCTTAACGCTTCCCTTTTTTGTGGTGTTAATGCTCTTAAAATAGTTCAAAGCTTTTGGACTTGCTGCCAGAAAGAGTGTTGTCGGTAGTGGAGCCTGTGCTTCCTGCTCTAGCAGTCCTCTAGCTTGCTTTCTTCCACAGCTGAAAACATCCAACTAGAGCTAGTTTTGGCTAAAGATTAAAACGTTAAGGAAAATGAGCCAACAGTTTTAGTAAAACAGTTATGAATTAGGTTTTTTGGGAGGTTTTTTGTATTTGTTAGTCAGACAGTCCTACACACAGAATAACACTAGGAAAGATCTGTTGTAGTCGGGAGCATCTGACAACATCTAGGGTAAGGAAATAGAAGAGACTGAGCACTAGGTTAGATGAGACAAGGAAATCAAAGTCAGTAGGGAAGTGGATCACCATCCTCTCCTATTAGTATGTGCATCTTGATTTATTTCCTATTATTGATTTCCTGGTGTTTTTAAGACTGTTATCCTTGTGTCTCCCAAAAGCGTTCAAGAGATCTCTTCCCACATAGCCTGCACTTATTTTTCCAGTAGACCTCATTTCTCTGTCCAGGATGTCCAGTTAGCTTCCTTTCCCAGGCACCTTTTTACTAACATCTACCTACACTGGCTGGATGTCTGCAATAAATTCTGCAAATAAATTACAAATAAACTCTGCAATAAATTCTTGCAGTGCTTTCTGGTTTATTGCTGGCTTTTCACCAGTGCCTAGCAGATGTCTGTTCAGAGTAGTGGCTCCAGTACTAGCTGTTCCAGTTGTGGTAGTCTGTGATGCTCATCTCCAGTGACACAGATCTCCCACCAGCGTGAACTGCTTGACAAGGTCACTTCAAACAATTCTGCTTAATTCCTTCAGACACCCTGGCTAGATTTCCATACAAATGGCCTCAGTCAAGTTACATAGGCACATAAGTCACTGATCCCCTCTTGAGGAAAAGCTTTTGCCAAAATTATTGTAAGCAAGTGTGGTAGTGTCACCCAGTGCTGTTGGTCAATACTTCCTATTTTGAACCCAGTTCTCCATTGCCTTTGAAGTTGGGCAAAGTTTAAAATGTTGGGAATATAGGCTTCTGTGCAAGGTATCTCTTACAAGCTTATAGAATATGTACACTCATGCTAAAATGGTAGTTGCTTCTGAGGACAAAGCTAGGGAAAAATGAGAGATTGAATTGAGGCTTTTGCAGAAAGCCACTTTTTTTTTTTTTTAAATGCATTTAAAGTTTGAGAAAGAGCAAAATCTTGATTGGAAAGTGTCTCTTCCTGTACCTGATAATCAGTTTGTGTTTGGCCACATTTGAACTAATGAACTGAGAAGGCTTACACATACTTGATTTAATAAAGCAAATGTAGCCTGCAGATTTCCCTCCTGCAGATTTCCCTTCTCAATGACAATTCATCTTAATGTTCACAGAGCATCTGAGAACAATCCTTTCCCTGATAGCTCTCGCATGTGACCGGACTGCTGTGTGTCTTATTTTATGGGTCTTGACTTGATTTCTAGGGAGCTGTAGCAGCACTGAAGGTCTACAACTGCAAGTAAAGACAATGAGATCTTCATTGGAGTAATTAAAAATAAACTTATTTGGTATCTGAAGAAGAGTTCCTTCAGATTGTTCACACTGAAGTAGACATTGGCTCTTCAGTTTATTTCTTACAAAGCAACAGCACACAATGCTGCAAAGCTAGATTAGTCATTCATGTAATTCATTTCAAGTTCTCAGTTTGTTAAGAATGGAATTTGACTAGGAAAGGAATGTGTCATAAATGAGGTTAACTGGGAAGAGGTAAAATAGGTATTCAAAAGAACAACCTCCACACTGTAAGACTGGGTCTTAACTGGAAGGAAGGTAGAAACCATATTAACCAGTGGTACACAGGCAGAGATACAGGGAATAGGAATGAGGTTATAGAGAATTGGTGCATTGCGCAGTTGTGTGTGTGCAGTACCTGTGACGCTGTCGGAGCAGTGAACAGTGACAGTGGCCAGGAGTGGCCCCGGCACACCCAGAGCAGTGGTTGAGTTGCCACAACAGCAGCCTGCAGAAGGGGAATTCAGGAGGATGTCAGACATGCAGATGGCTGAGTCACACTCAGTATTTATTAAGCTAATGTTCTGTCCAAGAATTGAGGCACATGCCTCTCGCTTAACCTGGCTTTTAACAAGCAAACCATTACATTAGGGTAAGATACAATTGCCACCAGGACGCAAAATGTCAGTAGGAGAAAAAAATGTAGGCTAGGTGGACAGTGTTACTAAATCTAGACTTTTGGCATCTTGTGACACTTATTGCTGTATTTGAAGCTGTAATAGTAAGAGGTTAAGCATTGTTTAAAACAAGTGAGTGAAATAATTGTTTTACAGGAAACCTGCTGTATTTGTTTTTGTATCTGCTTATGTTTCTTCCTGGCTCTGCTTGTCTAGCAACCACTGTGTTGGTTAGCACTTAACTGTACCAAGAGTGGGGGAGCTGAACATAACAGTCACTAAGTTTAGCTAGTTTGATCTTCAAAGTTATCTTTAGGATTACTGACTGGTTGACCAAAACATGTTGCTTATGATTCACACTTGGAAGTTTGTCAGCAATAACTTACACTAAGTATTTGGAAAACATGCATGCTTTTCTTTACACAGCCTCTGTGCTGCCTCTACCTCGGCCTTCTGGGGTATTCGGGAACACTTTACCAGTACAGTAAGTGGTAGAATGATAGCTTAAGCTAGCCCATTTCATCTTGTCTGTAGCAAACGCTTAAAAATCTTCATGCAGCAGATATCTATGTTCAAACACACAAAATGCCAACTCAGATTGCTAGCTTACTGCCTCTTTCATCTCAAGACTGTTGTGAAGGCAAACTTGCCAACCCAAAAGGCATCAATGCAGCATCACTATATTTTAGTCTGCTATCTCTAGACACTTACTTGTTTCTTACAAGTGTCATTCACTCATGATTAAGTCATTCATTTGATTAGCATAGGTACAGTACTAATGCTTTAGTCTCTCCTTTCAAATCATTCTGTTCTCACCCTGCTCTAAAGATGCCTGAAAAGGGCTTCCTACTCCTAATGGTTTATTCCCGAGGCAATTTGCTTAGGAGGTGGATTTTCCTTCCTCTCAGTAGCTTACATGTCAGCCAAGTTCTCACTGGTCCTGAATAAAAAGCAAGGACCTAAGTGGAAGTCCTCAGCAAGACCCTTAGGTAAAACTTCCATCTTAGTACTAGGAGAATTCATGGGCCTAATCTAGATGTCTGACTCTCCCTGTGCATTATGTAGGAACGAAAAGGGGTATTTGGAGAAGCTAACAGTTGAAACATTTGTGGTAGCTCACAGAAGAAGGTGCCAAGGAAGCCTTTGCTTCTTAAATCACACACACATGTGCATGCATGCACTTGTTTTACTTGTAGTATTTGGGAATGCTGCTGTACTACTTTGGAGGCTTTCCCTTAAGCAGGTGTGACACAAGCAGAGAACTTTTGCCTGAAAGTTTTCTTCCTGGCTGCAGAACTACCATGGAGTACTTGCAAGCTGGTTCATCCATTTCCTATTTTGAAGGCAGTCAGGGGAAAGCAAGTTAGTGACTCAGCTGCCTTTCCTCTGTACAATTGCCATAGGCATGTGCCATGTAAAGAAATCAATTACAATAGAGAAAGAAAGGTCCAGTAGTTAGTTGGACATAGGCTATCTAAAGGTGGTTAACTTCTGAAGTCACAGCAGAAATATGCAACAGGGATCATCATTTAATTTCTCTGTATTTCTGTTCCATATACAGAAGAGGTGAGTAGTAGAAAGGAACTGCCCTGCCAGTTACAGATTCTCTAATAGCTGGGGATACACAGACAGAATGGTCATTACATAGAACCAGTTTTCTGCTTCAGCTTGGGTCTATAGCTTGCACAAGCTCCCTGAAAACCAAATGACAGGTACAGCGTTTACCTGAGTTTGTCCTAAGGATGAGGGGATTTTTCGTCTTTGGCAGCTCTGGAATAAACTAGGATTTTCAAAGGATTTCTTTCTTCCCTTCCTTGAGTTGTACAGATGGAACATAACAGTGTGCCTTAGAAGGAGATTCCTGGGTGACAGGTTAGTATGAACTATGGGCACCACTCTTACCTGCCATGTTTCCAGGGTGGATAACCACTGTCACCGTGGTTTTGAGTCAATGAAAGTCTTGCTTCCGTTTTGCACCTCCCTGCTGGCTCCTGCAACACTGCACTGTTAGAAATGGACTCTTTTAGGTGGATTTGACTGTTTTATTGGAAAGAAAAAGTATTATTTTTTCTGGTGTGTTGAGACATTAGAAAGATCTTTTAGCAGCCCCAGTTATACCAGATAGTCCAAACATTTGCTAGCACTATCAGGAATTAGTATACTCCATCTGTATAGTTGGTATGACCAGATCTATAACAACCCAGTGAAGTCATCTAGGAAAAAAAGAGTTGTATAACATCTGGGAGAGGAATATGATAAATCAGAAGTGCTTTACAGTTCTAAGTTCAAGCCCCTCACATTGCGGAGTCATGTGCAGCCATGTATAAGCCAATAGCGTCTAAGGTGGGTTAAGTTTCTTATCCTCACACCTCTTATTGAACAGCTGTTCCAGAGTTCGACTTTTCAGAGTTGTAAATCGTTCTGACTCCCACCTTATTTGGTTTCAATCTATTTGCTGCTAGCTTGCTGGCACAGGAATAGATATTGTTCTTTATACCAATTAGATTGTTTTCCTTCCTTGTGTTTATTCTAGGTATATTTAAAAAGTTAAATTGCCCTTAATCTTCATTTTGCAAGTTCATATAGAATTAGAAGAGTTTACTTCCCAGAAAGAAATTCCTTCCCATTGATAGTGTTTCTCCTCTTCTAACACGAGTTGATCAGTCTCAAAAAATGACCACCAAAGGTGATACTCCAGACTACATTTTACAACAGCATTGCTTTTTCTGTAGCTCTGTTGGAAATGCACAGACCAAGATTATAAAATTGCCTCCACTAGTTCCACATCTGCATCATTTTAGTGGCTTAGTCATCCCAAAATACACATACATATATTGCAGCAGGAATTTCAGAGTGTTGATCCCTGAAGTCTTACAGTAAAAAGCTTCATGCCATTTCTGTTATTCCATGTGTCAGGGTAATTTAATTTTTCCTTTTACAGTACTGTTAATAGTCTTCTATGGAATGTACTTGAATGCTATCTGCAGATTTCATTAGTGTGCTCTACTTTTTGCTCTCAAGCCATTTGTAAAAGTATTAAAATTGGGTCTATTTTTAGGCTTTCCACCCCTCAACATGCCCCTTTGCAATGCAGTCTATGTGGCAGAAATATTGTGTCTATTTTTCATCATTAGCCCCTCAGGGACTTCACTTCAGATTGTCGTAGTGCTAGAATCAGCTCTGCCTAGGGCAGTTTGTACAAACAACTATAGAGACATTCCTAATCCTTCTAGTAAATTTGGAACAGGAATTCCCTTTTTCTCCATCTTGCAGGAGGACCTTGGTAATCTCAAGCAGCTGCATAAAAATTTTTAGATTAACCACTCTTTCCAATGTTATACCCTCGTCCCATTTATGTACCTAACTCCCATTTACTTACCCAGCCCTTTGTAGTGGGAGCTCTGTGAGACCCCCCCATCAGCACCTGAGAGCACTGATCTTGCTTTGCTTTCTCTGGCTTGAGGTCTGGCAGAGTAGCAAATGGGTACGTTGGTGGCCAACTCTGTGACTTTAGCTGAAGAAACTGGTCAGCGAATCCTTTTACTGTCATTCTACCTTTGGTATGTCAGCATGGGGAAACTAGGGGATAGATCTTTCAAGCTGTTTTTTCCCAGGTTAGGTTTTTCTTTGTCCCCCAGACTTGGTGTTCTAGTTCTGAGAGGTTGACGGACAAATGTCTCAGCTTCTCTCTAGTTTTCCAGGGGGGTATTGCAGTTCTTCACAGAGGTATTAAGGACATGGACCTATTGTAGCATGTTCAGAGGAGAGCCACCAAAATGATCAGAGGGCTGGAGCCCCTCCCATATGAGGACAGTCTGAAAGAGTTGGGGTTGTTCAGCCTGGAGAAGAGAAGGCTCCAAGGAGACCTTATAGCAGCCTTCCAGTACTTGAAGGGGGCTACAGAAGAGATGGGGAGGCACTCGTCATCAGGGAGTGTAGTGAGAGGACAAGGGGTAATGGGTATAAACTGAAAGAGGGTAGATTTAGATTAGGTGTAAGGAAGACATTTTTTCCTGTGAGGGTGGTGAGACACTGGAACAGATTGCCCAGGGAAGCTGTGGATTCCCCATCCCTGGAAGTGTTCAAGGCCAGGCTGGATGAATCTTTGAGCAACCTGGTCTAGTGGAGGGTGTCCCTGCCCATGGCAGGGGGTTTGGAACTAGATGGTCTTTATGCAACCTTCCAACCCAAACCATTCTGTGATTCTATGATATCTCACTTTATTCCAGTCAGGGGTTTTCTCCTGGAAGTTGCCAAACAATCCTGGATGACTGCTACTGCTTGCTTACCATTTACATGTTTCAGGTGCTGTCCACCCATTTGACTGGTCCAGCTAAGGTATGCTTCCTCCACTGCTGAGACAGTAGACCTACTTCATGGCTACTGTAAACTGCCACTGACAAGAAAATGGGAAGAAAGTTATTATTGGATTGCTCTTTATGGCTCTAAAAGCTTTCAGGCAAGATCCTCTCCTCCCATTTTCTTTACAGTCCATTCTAGCTTTCTCTCTGACAGTTTCCATTCCAACAATCTTAAGTATCCCTAGTTTAACTAATAATTTTCTGTGGGACAATGGAACAACTTTTTTTTGAACCCCAGAACATTTAATCTGGAATAAAATAATGGTTTGACTCTGTAGTTTTTTTGGTTCTTGAAAATAAGTGCATAGGTATATAAGCATTCCCATTCTGGATTAGCCCTTATATAGATCTAATACCATACCTTATGGGTGATGAGAATGAAATGCTGAAGAGGAAGTTGGAAGCAGATGAGCAGCTGGCAGGTACGTACTCGTATGTCCTCAGTGTGTGCCATCCACATCTTCAATGGTTGAAGATAGACCTGGAGTAACCTATCCTTTCCAAAGACAGAAGACATTTTAGTGTTAACTTTTGGGTACAGAAATATACAACAGCACTTGTGAACTTTTGCTCTTCTTGCACATAGTTAATCTTTTTGTGTTTCTTAAATTTATGTTCTCGGAAACTTGCTTAGACTTGTGCTACATCATACTCGTGCAAATACATTTCCTGTTATTAGTGCAGCATGTAGACTCCTTCAAAATGTCCTCTCTCATTCTGCTCTTTTCACCTCCATCCAAAATTAAGAATTTGGGAGAGGATATGGAACTGGAGGAAAGGTGCCACGTGGAGATGTTGCACTGATTTAATATTATTATATATTCCCTGACCATTGTGACATTTTATGTTTTTGCGGCTATGCAGCATGTTTACCAGAGGTGTTCAATAAGATACCTATGTTCATGCACAGGAGCTTTTCTTGAGCTTATCAGGTTAATTCAGACCCTTTGAAGATGTATGGATAGTTTACATTTTTGTCTCCAGTGTTTATTATATAGTATTTGTCACTACTGAATTTCATTTGATACCATGTTGTCCATTCATATATTATTAAATCTCTCTTAAGTACCATGGCCTGTGCCTGTTTTGGTTTTTTTTAAATAATTAATTTACTTGTACAATCTGCAATTTTTTTGTCTAGTATTTCTCCTTCCAGATGGTAATATCTTAAACAATAACGGAATTAATACACAACCTTGAAGCACCTGTTCTTAATTTTTATAGAATCATAGAACACCTCCACGGATGGGGCATCCACAACTTGCTGTAACTATCAGTTACAGCATATATCTTTTTTATGTTTTATATTTTTAACCAGTTCATTTTTATTATATTACTTGAATTCTCCTTTTAGGGCCTCTTAATTTCTTAAACATTCTCCTGAAAGACTAAATAAATATAAATTACCTCTCCCCTTTCCATCATTTTATCTCACTTTTCAAGTAGTGCTATGAGATTGCCGGAACATGATTATCTTGTACAGCAAGTGTGCTAGTTAAGCATGGGCATAGCATCCCATGTGTAGGGGCATTTTATGCTGAAGTAGAATTTTAACTATGATGCTAACTTTAGACTTTGTAATTATAAGGCTGATAGAGGATCCTGGGAAAGAAGAAAAATGACCACATGTGCAGAGGTGTCTAATTATACAGGACGTGAGGAAGATAAGGAGGAACTGAGAGAAATTTATTAGCACAACTAAGTTATTTTAGAGGTTGTGTTGACATAGCTTTGAAGCTTACGTTCCCAGGATCGAAATTAGCCAATAGTGATTTTGTTGTTAAGAATTTTGAATTATTGTATCCAATCAGTAGCTGCCAAATCTGAAAGAGCTCTGTATAAAAGCATGCGCGCAACACACAGTAAATGGCTTACACTTTCATCATAATTGGCTCGTCTGGGGGGTATCCAAGAATTTTGCGCGCTGACTGCAAAGAGCCCCTCGCGCTTATTACAAAGAACTCCGCCGGTCGGCTACACCATGATTTTCTAGGCATTTTTGCATTCTCTCTTTAAGTATAATTTCAACAAATTTGTCAGATATAAAAGTTTTATTGATCTATGCTTTTCAAGAACCAACCTGAAGTTATTTTACAAAGCAGGTACAATTCTGGCCAACCCCTTATCCCTTTAGTGCTACAGCTGATCTCAGAGATACATTCACATAATGGCTGGAGTTGAAGATGAGTACTTTGACCAGTATGGATATGAAGACTTTATGAGCCAATGCACCATCAATGTTCTTTACCTCCTCAAGGCCATCATAGCTTTCTGGTGTCATGACTTCCCTGTCTTCTTTCCCAGTTAGCAGAGTATTAAAGGAATGCATATTAAAAAGCATTTCAACTATGATTTTGTTATTAGTTGTCCATGTATAATGTTGTCAGTGATGTTACATTCACATGATTATTCAGATAAATTCAGGTGAAATAAGTTCCGTTCATTTGTTTCTTCAGATAAAAGCTTTGATTTATTTAATCACAGAGTAGTTTTATTTTGTGATTACATTTGTATTGACCAGTAGAGCAAATACATAATAATTTGGTTAGCCAGTCAGAAATTGAAATATTACACTATGCTATAAGGCATAATATCTCTTAGATAAGCAGCCTTGAGTGTTGATTTCTCAAAAGAATATTTGTAGTAAACAGCTGAAATTTGCTGTGAACACAGCTTCCTAAACTAGGCCTGTTGAAATTGCGGTTTGCTTGCAAACATTTTGTGAATAAAGAAAACCATAATGTTTAATTTGAGAAACAATCTTTTTTCTTGGTGAGCTACTGGTCTCATATACACGAAACCTCAGGACCTATTCCAAGCATAATTCCCACAGAAGCCTGTGCACAGGGTAGCATCAGAGGTGAAAGCTGATGACCTGAAATCGGTGTGTGATCTGTTCCGAAAGAAAAACTGTAATGTGGAGAATGATTACTCATGACAGGCCAGACTGTACTCATGAATTTTTCTGCAGTGGCAGAGCTGGGCTCATTATAGTTGCACTGACATTTTTCAGCAAGAGGGACAGTTCAGACAGTCCCCACCCTGCCCGTCCTACCCTGGCCTTCCAGCCCCCCACCGTTCCCTGTGCTCATTCACTGTCCTGGCACGACTGTCCATGTCACCATGCACTGAAGTGGTTCAGAAAATCAATCCAGCTAAAATTAGCAGCCACTGTTTCATCGGGTTATTTTTTTGCCTCAGCTCTCTGCTCTAAGTTTGCTGCCCAGTTGCACAATTACACCAGCACTGCAGGGAGCAGCAGCACTGCCAAGCTCAGCTTCAGTGGGCTTGCCGTTAGCTGTGTAATCCTCACCTACAAAAAGCCAACAAGCAATGTTTTGATCCTGTCATTGCTTCCTCTCTGCTGCCTCTTGCACTGTTCTGGCACAAGCATTTGTGAGGCTGTGCAGTGGCCCATGCTGGGCAGCTTTACCAACCAAAAGAAATAATCTAGCATTTCTCCTGGTTTATTTTTCAGCAAGATTAATAATTCCCCAGTCCAGAAAGTCATAGGATCATAGAATCATAGAATGGTTTGAGTTGGAAAGGACCTTAAAGATCAAGTTCCAACCCCCCTGCCAGGGGCAGGGACACCTTCCATTAGCCCAGGTTGCTCAAAGCCTCATCCAGCCTGGCCTTGAACACCTCCAGGGATGGGGCATCCACAGCTTCCCTGGGCAACCTGTTCCAGTGTCTCACCACCCTCACAGTGAAAATTTTCTTCCTAATTAGTCTAAATCTACCCTCTTTCAGCTTATACCCATTACCCCTTGTCCTCTCCCTACACTCCATGATAAAGAGTGCCTCCCCATCTCTCCTGTAGGCCCCCTTCAGGTACTGGAAGGCTGCTATTAAGTCTCCTCAGAGCCTTCTCTTCTCCAGGCTGAACAACCCCAACTCTTTCAGCCTGTCCTCATAGGGGAGGTGCTCCAGCCCTCTGATTAATTTTGTGGCTCCCCTCTGGACTCTCTCCAACAGGTCCAGGTCTTTTTTATGTTGGGGGCCCACATCTGAACACAGTACTCCAGGTGGGGTCTCACAAGAGCAGAGTAGAGGGGGAGAATCACCTCCTTCGACCTGCTGCTAATTCTTCTTTTGATGCAGCCCAGGACACGGTTGGCTTCTGGGCTGCAAGCGCACACTGCCGGCTCGTGTTCAGTTTCTCATCCGCCAATACCCCCGAGTCCTTCTCCTCAGGGATGCTCTCTATCCATTCTCCACCCAGCCTGTATTTGTGCTTGGGATTGCCTTGACCCATGTGCAGGGCCTTGCACTTGGCCTTGTTGAACTTCATGAGGTTTGCATTGGCCCACCTCTCAAGCCTGTCCAGGTCCTGCTGGATGGCATCCCTTCCCTACACTGTGTCCACCATACCACACAGCTTGGTGTCAGCAGCTGAGGGTGCACTCAACCCCACTGTCCATGTCTTCGACAAAGATGTAAAACAAAACTGGTCCCAGTGGTCCCTACAGAACACTACTTGTCACCGGTCTCCACTTGGACACTGAGCCGTTGACCACCAGAGTGTGGCCATCTAGCCAATTCCTTATCCAGTGAGTGGTCCTTCTGTCAAATCAATGTTCCTCCAGCTTAGAGACAAGGATGTCATGTGGGACTGTGTCAGAGGCTTTGCACAAGTCCAGGTAGATGATGTCAGTTGCCCTTGCTCTATCCACCAGCGCTGTGGCCCTGTAGTAGAAGGCCACCAAATTCGTCAGGCACGATTTTCCCTTGGTAAAGCCGTGTTGGTTGTCATCAGTCACCTGCTTGTTTTCCATGTGCCTTAGTGTAGATTCCAGGAGGATTTGCTCCATGATCTTGCCAGGCACAGAGGTGAGACTGACCGGCCTGTAGTTCCCCAGGTCTTCTTTATTTCCTTTTTTAAAAATGGGGGTTATGTTTCCCCTTTTCTAGTCTGCGGGAACTTCACCAGAGTGCCATGACTTCTCAAATATGATGGACAGTGGTTTGGCAACTTCATCCACCAGTTCCCTCAGGACCTGCAGATGTATCTCATCAGGTCCCATGGACTTGTACACCTTCAGGTTCTTTAGATGGTCTCGAACCTGATCTTCTCCTACAGCTGGCAGTTCTTCCTTCTCCCAGTCACTGCCTTTGCCTTCTGCAGCTTGGGCAGTGTGGCTTGAGCTCTTGCCAGTGAAGACTGAGGTAAAGAACTCGTTAAGTACCTCAGCCTTCTCTATATCCTGGGTCACCAGGTCTCCCGGTTTCTTCCAGAGGGGGCCCACATTTTCCCTAATCCTCCTTTTATCACTCACATACCTATAGAAGTTCTTCCTGTTACCCTTAACATCCTTGGCCATATTTAATTCTGTTTGGGCTTTAGCTTTCCTAACCTGATCTCTGGCTTCATGGACAGTGTCTCTATATTGTCCCCAGGCTACCTGTCCTTGCTTCCACCCTCTGTATGCTTCCTTTTTTTGTTTGAGTTTGCTCAGGAGTTCCTTGTTCGTCCATGCAGGCCTCCTGGCATTTTTGCCTGCCTTCCTCTTTGTTGGGATGCATCGCCCCTGAGCCTGGAGGAAGTGATCCTTGAATATTAGCCAGCTTTCTTGGGCCCCTCTTCCCTCCAGGGCTTTGTCCCGTGGGACTCTTCCAAGCAGGTCCCTGAAGAAGCCAAAGTCTGCTCTCCTAAAGTCCAGGGTAGTGAGTTTGTTGTGTGAGTCCCATGGTCTGTCCTGGGAAGAAGGTGGCATGTGGCTGAAAAGTAAATGCAGTGAGAAAAGAGAGCAAGTACCTAGCATGGATGCAGATAGTACAGTCGGTGAACATCACATCGCAGCTTTGGTAGCCCAGCAGCCTAATTAGTAGCCTAGTCTGCTCCTCAAAATGCTACCTATTGAGGGGAGAACAATAACAATCTTATAGTGGAGATATGTTTTGTGTGTTACACATTTTGAAAATTCACTTTTCAAATACCATGGGATTGACAGAATCACTCTTACTCCTCAGAGGTTGGATTTGGTTTAGGGATTTGAGGGTCGTTACCCTTAGAAGCATGCTTGGTTATGAATTTAATATATGAATTCAATATATGAAAAAATACAAGTTTAAAGCCAGCTTAACCTTTAATAAAAAAACACAAACACAAACTTGGGGAGCAAAAAAAAAAAGTCAAATTTAAATATTGAGAGGAATTGTACAATACAATCAAAAATGGTAGGTAAGGGTGCTGCTTTGGAGAAATTAAAGCAGAAATCCTAATTTATAATCAGTCTCTACATATCATTTGTAAATACTCTGACAGTTTATTTTAAAACTTCTGATTTAAAAAGCAAATTGATAGTTTATTGATAATTTGTCATCAGAAAAATATTCCCAGTTAGGATTTTAATTTAAGAAAACAAGATTATTTGTTGGATTAATCTCCATAAGCAGAATTTCTCCCTGTGCACATCACCTGATTGCTTCATGTTATTCTTAGCTGTAGCATCTGCCAGCACATTTTTCAGTAATTCTACATAATGTGTCATTTTAAAGTGAGCATCAGAGTAAACAGTCTGCCTGAATGACTAGAACAACTGAGATAAATGTTTCGTTAGCCTCAAAGATAGTATTATTGATGATTTGCTCAGAGGATCATTTCCCTTGGACTCCAATTGCTCAAGAGGCCAGAGGGGTTAAGTTTTCAGGGTGGCAGTGAAACGCAGTGGAGCCAGATGTCTGTAAGGCTTGAAAGTGCAATTTTCTGCACAGAAATACTGACTAAAAATTGTCCTTTAGTTTGTTTTAGGGAGAGAAAATGGTATCATCCAAATGTGACTTCTGGTACAGATAAAGGAGGGAGAAATGCCACATGTGTAACAAGAAGGTATTATGCTGACTTTGTTTCTATTGGACATTACACATTGAACAAATGTCATTGGACTTACACATTGAACAAAACGCTGAAGAAGTTTTTTTGTCAGGATGTTGGGACAGTTAAGTGTGAGTCAAGAGGAATCAAGTTAAGACCATGTTTGCTTTGTTCTATTGCTCCTGTTTCGACTCCCTCCATTCTTCAAAGCTGTTAGTGCAGAACTTCTTTTATTTGCTACCATAGGTATAATTTACTGTCAGCAGCTGCATTTAGGAATAATCCATCCAGAGTAATCTATGTATTGGTGCTAATATGCTGAAAAATGAGAAGTAACACAAGACAACAGGCAATAGCAGTTCTGTAGGATCCAACACAGGAACATTTCAACAGTTCAAGCAGCATAGGAGCTCCCTTTGCTGAGATCCACCAGTGCAATGTCCTCTGTCCTGTTCCTTTGCTGGCTGCAGTTTTGACATCAGGATGTGTCTCAAAAAAAAAAAAAAAAAAAAAAAAACAATAGCATT